>VWPU01011160.1:0-25965 GCA_013398955.1 Callaeas wilsoni
CCTGTCCAAACCGAGACACCTCCAAAAAGACTCCAGTCACAATTCCGTTTATTACAAATCACTGCTATTTAGATCTGCAAAACTTGATCCTTCTAGCTAACCTAGTTTTGTCATTGACATTTGCATTTTGCCTTATTTCCTTCATCCCAGCACAGCAAGGGGGAAGAAAGCTGCAACTGATCTTGTTAAACAAAGACATCAATCTGTGTTGTTTGAACACCGCAGTTATTTAGTGGCGAGATCTCCAACAGTGGAGAAAACTGGTAACCCTGAAAATCACATTTAACAAGAATGCTAATGATAGCTCATCCTCAATCACAATCACCACCAATATATGGAGCAGTACACCTTCTATAGAAATGCTCAGATACACATCTAAATGTATACGCACAGATAGATAAAAAGAAAAGCCTAGATGGATTCATATATAAATCCTTTTCACAGCAATTTCTCTATCTTCAAAGCCCTTGGTTACAGATAACCATGACTATTGCAGTTTCTGAAGAAGTCATTTTTAGGAATGACAAGGGCCAAATCTTTTTGAAGTTTTAACCCTAAAATATTTCAAGTACTTTACCATCTCTCTACTTATGATCCCTTTTCAACCAAGTACTCCAACAAGAAAGAGTGAAAATATTATTTTGCTTTAAGCAAACTTTTCTAAGTGTACTCTGGTAGGGGTTTTTTTGTGGGTTTGGTTTGTTTGCTCCTTATGTTGCCCTATCAGTCCAAATTTTAGAATGAAATTAGACTTTCTTAACCTTTTTTTTCTCTTCTTGACATATAACTTATGAGTTTCTAAAGGCATTCATACAAACACTGCATATTCCTCTCTTCAACAATTACATTAAAAACTGAGAAAAAATTTTTAGAATGAAAATTTCTCTCCAGAAAGTATATTTAAATATAGTGAATGTTTTCCATGAAATTAGTGTAAAAGAAAAGAACTCCATACATGCAGCAGTGTGCAGAAAGTTTGCCCCAAGCAGTACAAGTCAAAGGCGACCATAACAAAAAAGCCTTTAAATGTCCTTACTAGGCTTGGAATCAACCCTTTTTTGCTGAAAAAAAAAAGAAATCCAATATGACCGTACTGAAGAGTTGCAGACCTGTTGTCAGGAATGGCTACTATACTCTCTGGATCAGCTCTATTTCCTCTGAAAATGCAGAGAAAGACAATATTCAGAGCTGAGGCTAAAGAAGACCAATACAACTTCATAATGGATGCCTGCTGCACTTATCTTGTTGTCAGTTATGGTTCCAGCTTGGTTTTTTGTGTGTTTCCATCAGCTCACAGCTTCTTGCAAGCTACCGGAAACAGATAGATGAGAAAATATAATCAAGCTGCCTTCCCAGCTGCAACACAAGTCACCATTTTTTTACTATCACCAGATTCTAGTTCCACAGAATAAATAAATTACTTGCCAGGGTTTTCCATGAGCTTCCTCATCACTGCAGAGTTTACTGATTGGGCTCAAAATGTTCCTTCCTGCATTGCACAGAAACGTGTGACCTATTATCCTGTGTTGGAATGAAGTAACATGAGAGAGGACTGCAGCTCCTGAATTGTTTGGGATTACCATCCCAGTCCTTGAATGAAAATTCAGCATCGCTGTCAAGATTAATAGCGAATTCTGTAGTGCTTAAACTTCAAAGATAAGCCACTAAAACTGGCGCATTTTAAGACAAAAGTTCAAAATGTGTGGCTCTATTTTTACATTTCAGTGTTTTATCAGGAAAGACAGCTGGTCTCACCAGAGCAGAGCAGAGGGGCAGAATTCCCTCCCTCACCTTGCTGGCCACGCTGCTTTGGATGCAGCCCAGGACATGTTTGGCTTTCTGGGCTGTGGGTGCCATTGCTGGGGCTTATCCAGCCTCTCATCCACCAGCACCTCCAGGTTCTTCTGGGCAGGGCTGTTCTGGATCTGTTCATCCCCCAGCCTGTGCTGATCCCAGGAGTCATCCCAACCAAGGTGAAGCATCTTGCGCTTGGTCTTGTTAAACTTCATAAACCTGCAAATATGCTGAGGTGCACTTGATCTCTTTGTCTGTCGTTAATGAAGATATTAAATAACCCTGGTCCTAATACGGACCTCTGAGGCGCACCACTTGTCACTGACGTCCATCAGGACTCTGAGCTGTTGACCACAACCCTCTGAAGGCAAGTGTCCTCCCCTCAAATCTCTCTCTTGCCATTTTAGAGAGAAGGATGTTGTGGGGGGCTGTGTCAAAGGCTTTACAGAAGTCCAGATAAATGACATGTGAAATGCTTCCCTTGTCCACTGAGGGAGTCACTCCATCACAGAAGGCCACGGGGTTGGTCAGGCAGGCCTTGCCCTTGGTGAAGCTGTGCTGGCTGTCCTGAATCACCTCCCTGTTCTCCCTGTGCCTTAGCACAGCTTCCAGGAGGATCTGTTCCATAATATTCCCAGGCACAGGGGTGAGGCTGACAGGTCAGTAGTTCCCAGGGTCCTGCTTTCTGCTCTGTTTAAAGGTGGNCTGTCACCTGGGACTTCACCTGATGGCCATGGCTTTTAAAATATCATGAAGAGTGGCTTGGCACTTGCATCAGCCAATTCCCTCAGCACTCTGGGATGCCTCTCATTGGGTCCCATGGGCTTATGTACGTTCAGGTTCCTTGGTGGCCATGAGCTTGATCTCTACTTACAGTGGGAGGGACTCTGCTCCCCCAGTCCCCATCCTGCTGTCCCTCCACTGGAGAGGTGCAGGAAAAGAGGTTGCCATTGAAGACAGATGCAAAAAGTTGTTGAATACCTCAACATTGTCCTCTCTGGTAGGGCTGTCCATTACCTGGTTCAATAGCTTACACGCTTACATGCAAACACAAAGTCCAAGTCCACAATTCATCCAGTCCCTTTACTGCCACCCATAAAGGATTAAATAGTATCATTCTAACAGTCCAATTTTGAATCTGTATTGCTCATTCTTTTTCAACTACTACTGTCATTGCCTGAAATGTCAAAGCCAAGGAGCCCTGTAAAGCAAAGATAAACTGGGAAGCAGAATTCATTCATAATTCTAAGGATAGCTAGATCTGAAAAGTTCTCTGTGAAATCTATTTCACAATTCAGTCGTGCTGAGAGAGCTCTTATCTGCCAAAATTTCAGATGGGAGGGTCTGAAAGAAGGTGTTTGAGCCATCACATGTAAGACAATGTAAAAGAATCTGCAGGGATAAAAAAGGATGGAACACTTATTTTTAGTAAATTGATTTACAATAAAAGTTAGTTATCTGTCTAATTACATGAGCTAGTGATGCCCTAACAAGAATCCTTTAGTAACCCACCAATTAACAGTTGTACATATTGATGCAAGATAAAACTCTTCCCACAGTCATTTTCACTCACAAAGACAGTGGAGATACAAGGATACAGTGGGAAAGGCAATGTGGAAACAGCGATACAGTTCACACATTGCCTGGCACACCACTCAATGGGTACTGGTTCAGTTTGCCAGGAGATTAAAATATTCATGAGGATGCTGAGTATGAAGCATGTTTACATACTTCTCATCTGCATGTGCTCTGCTAATTCTTTATACTTGGCTCCTAAAGCCACTCGGCTGTTTAATACTTTTCTGAACAGAAGTGTAAAATCAGTACTTCCTGGTCCTGCATGTCTCTTGTCACTAACTCACTACACAGTCTGCTAGCTGTCAGTAGGTTTTGTTAGCTGCCAGCCTGGGAAATTCAACCTGGGCAGTGAAAGGAGCCAAGTTTCTTTTCCATTCTGCTTTAAAAGCTTTCTCTTACATGTGAAGCTTGTAAGAGGTGACAATTTTGTGGTTTCCAGAGTATGCTACACTACTCACTCTTTGTATGCTCAAGGATTTACCAAAGCCAAAGCAAGGTAAAAAACTGAAAAATGAACCAGAGCTAGGGGTGTCTATCAATATTCAGTGGCAGAAAACAGATGGGCAAAAGAAACTTAGGTGTGACTTGCAGGTAAACCATATTAAGATGATGTTTGCCCAACATCTGAAGAATGGGTATAAGACACTGACTTTGGCAAAGAGATCTCACAATCACTGCTCTGAACTCAGTGGGCAATGTCAACTTTGGACAGTCTTCAAGTTTTTTAAGCAGTAAAGCCAGAAAAAGTCCAGTTTCCTTGTTTAACAGCAATTTACAAGACATGGGAAATAGTGGCACCAATGGAGAGTCTGTGCACCTGGCAGAAGCTGAGTACCTACCATATTCAAACTGTCAGTGACATGATAAACCTGCTATTTTTTGGATCTACAAACTGGAATAGAAACCAGCTACTATCTTCCATAACCCCCTCACAACCATAATTTAAAAGACTTGCTGGCTTGTCTGACAAACAGAACAAAAGCTGTCACTTAGGTGAATAAGAAAAGCTATTTCACAACGTTTCTTGCTGCATTTCTCAAATGATTAAAAACCAAAATTCAGTCGTGGAATAAAAGTGTACTGTTAGCAAGCCTTCACCTACAATGTGATAATCATGGGAGAAAAAAAGTAAAATTTTAACCCTAAAAGGCTACTCCAAGTCTAGTTTCCCCAAACTAACTCTGCAGTCTCTACAAGGCTGTTCTAAGCAAACAGAAACAGCATCTTTTACCTGCTGCATAAAAAGCCAGAGTGTCTTTTTTTCAACAGGAACAAAATGACAAATCTTAGTTTTTTGAGTTTCCCTGTTTCACCAGAAATTTGAAGATGTAGATGTGTAGACAGAATTTTAAAACACGGTATTCGTTTGAATCAGAAACTCTACCCTGTTCTGTGGCTTATGGAGAATTAGTGACCCCAGAGCTACAAAACCTATTTTCTGTTTGCAAATGGTCACCAACCAATTTTGGATGAAGAAGTGTAACACCATGAATTCAGAAAAGAATAAAAGATAAAAACCCACAAACAAACAACAAATAACACCCACAAACAAACAAACCCCCTGATGTCCTATTTGGCACTTGCAAAGGGACTTTGTCTTTGAGTCTTCTTGCTTTCTGCTTCCCTTCCTAACTGTCTGTCTCACTTTATTGCAGACCCTTGCCCATTCTGGTGAGCTTTCCTACTCATGCCATGCCAGACATGCCTCGCATTGTTCACAAACTTCACCCAGGCTTCACACATAATATCTTGTTTCATATTGTCTTTCTATCTTGCACAACTTCTGTTCAATTTTTTTGGGCCATCACTGGCTCTTATGATTGTCTAAGGACAGGTCTTGGGACAAAGCATAATATATGTCTTTCTGTAAAGCACCGTGAAAATCTGCAGACTACATTAATCTTAGAGAATAAATATCAGCAATACATGCTGACAAAGAAAACTGAATTATCTGAGTTGCATTTCCTTTCAGACTGGCTTTATTTTTTCTATTTCTGGTCCCATTGCTTCCTTGTTTTGATGCCTGCCTTTTTATTTAGGTGCTCTGTCTTATTGCCCTACCTCCCTGATCCCATGTGGATGCAGCCATTCTCCTATCACAAGAGAAATCCCTTGGTCCTATGGGAACAGAAGTGTTCTGTGCAATCTGTCTCATGTGAAACACACGGTGAGCTGTGATGATGATGCAATAGTGTTCATTTCAGTGGGGACAGGATTTCAGGTGAACGACATGGAAAGATAAGCCTGAAGTTAAGGAACAGCTGCAACGCACTGACAGTAGTTAATCCCAAGCCTGTTTTTCCAGGAGGAGCGACAGGAGTCTTGAAAAATCTGTCCAGTAAGTTGCATTGTAGTAGTGATCCAGGACAAATGTGAGAAAAGGGAGATCTGTCAGTGACCAAAAGGAAGCTTTTGACAGTGTAGGAACAGATAAGTACCTGACATCTGTAAAGAGAGTTATAAACCATCACTGTGTGATAGAAAAAAGTGTAAATTAAATGGAGTTTCTAATCGACCAACACAGAAAGAGCTTAAGTTTCACAATCATCAGTTACTTCCCTGCAGACACAGAATTTACAAACAGCTGATACGTTTTTTAATGGCTCCAAGGGGATGACAGATCCAGCCACAGCCACATCTTCTCTATGCCTAAGAGTTGTACCAATCCGGCTGAAAACCCTGGCTGCCAACACTCTGAAATGAGCCTGACCCTGCCTTTACAGTACTGAATTGGTGACCAGGTAAAGGGAGCATTGCTGTCAGGGTTCACAAAAACAGATTGCACAGAGATGGTTCCCTCACGAACTTATTTATTTTTTTCGCCCGTAAACTTGCAGAGTATAAATATGGAATAGATTTTCCCTGCTTAACTGTTGTAGTCATGGAAACCATACAGGTTCTTTAAGGAGAAAGGAATCAAAAAAGGACATAGAAATATAGGCAGTGTATTTTAGAGGCAGAGGGCACAATTTCTCTGCTAGGAAAGAATACTGTGGTGTATTTTGTTACATACCATCTGTGATTAACATTACATTTTAAATTTTATATTCCTCTGTACAAGCAAAGGGAAATGAGACAAAAGAAGACAAACATGAAATATGCGGTGATTTCCTGCCTACCAGGAATCTCTGCAGTTAGGTCAGAAGGACGTTACAAAAAAAAAAAAAAAGAAAAAGAAGAAGAAACTGAGAAATAATTTTGTAGAGTAATTTTGTACATGTCAGACCTTTTAAAAAATGAGACAATAATAATTCTTGCACAAACATTACATCTCAGGTTCCCCTGTCAAGTAAAACTGTGTCTTCATCCTGCCTCAGGTGCCTTCATGCACTGCTACTGGACATATCCCTTTTTCTTTTTTCCTTCTTTCTCACTTATAGATAGTAGTAGTAGATAGATGAAGCTGCAAGAACCAAAGCAAACAATGACTCAAAGACAATCCATCTGTCCTATTTTTGACATGTTATGTATAGTTTGTCACATGGCAGCAGTTCTCTATGATCCTAACAGCAGTTCCTCTCCAAGACATGGCCTCTTCCTCTCACTCCACATGCAAGCAAACTGGATACGTGTTAATATGCAAACTCTAATAACATCAGCTTAAGAAACACAAATCTGTCCAATTTAAATAAGCACCTCCACTCAATATTCTGGAGGTCAAATGCAAGGAGATACTCAGCCTTTGCTGCACCCATTGGGAGCCTCTGAGCGCCTTAAAATTCAGATGCTGGTGATCCAGATTCCAAACACAACTGGGAAAATTGGTATCTTTCTCAAGAATCAAGGCATAGATGTATCAGAACCACGAAGCAGAATGTGCTGTTTCAGATGTACACCAGATCAGTGGGCAACCAAATACACACAGTTTTTGGTGTTTCAGAGCGATGACAGGCTAGAAAATCCAAAGAATACACAGTGTAACTGCAAACTGGGGAAAAATTCTGCAATGTCCCAATAAATGAGTGAGGTTTGAAGCTTGCTGTGAGTTAATCTGATATTTCAACAAAAACTTCCCCAAATGTAAAATAAAACCAAAAACCCCATCTGGAAATAGTTTAAACTACTTGCTCCAAGAGGAAAAAAAATGAAAAATCACCATATGCTGCCATTTTATGGGATGATGCTAGCACTGGGAAACATAGGAGAATTAGTTTATACTGACATGCTTATTTCACTATCAGTACAGCAATAGTTCCCAGTGCAAAGTGACAGCTATTTCCTACACTGCTCTTGCAGAACACACTTGTAAAACCCTCTAAAGGTTGTCTTCAAAAACCTCCTCGAGAGCAGGATGTCAAAGCACATCAGCAAAACACACAACAGCGTGAGGAAGAGAACACTGGCTGAACTAATGGACACAGTTTGAAGAATCCAGAACAGAATGGGATCAATCTGCAGCTCCAGCCAACAGAATGTTAAGCACTAGAAGTCTACAAAATGCACCTGTGTAACTGGAATGGAAGTAACCAAACTCACAACATATGCTCAGTTCCGATTCACAGGAGACACCGGGGCTGCTCCCTTCAGGGCCACTGAAATTCTAGGCATATCCAAGTACATTGTTCACTCCATTTTGCCTCTGAATGACATGTATTCTTCGTTCTGCTCTTCTGAGGAAAATTAGTGAGTAATCTCCCAAAGAGAACACCTCTGAACTTCAATGGAACTATGCCAGTTTATACCAGCACAAATATTGATCTCTATCAGGGAAGACAGTATTTCAATTCAGTGACACAAAGAAATCAAAATAGTATTACTGGGACAGCAGGACCACGATGGAGAAACATATTACTGTCTCAAGAACTTGAATACACCAGTGTCCAGCTAAACAATACAAATAAAATTGTGTATTGGCTGTAAGACACTGATACGACCACTATTCTCTGTGTTTTTTTCCACAGCACTACGGCAAAAGTATGAGCTTGGAATTGATTATGGTCAGAAGCACCAACTCCTCTTTTCTATGGCTTTTACCATTATTCTAATTGCAATATCACTGGAGATCCTTATACCCATTCCAGGAGTCAATGGTGCTACACAAAACCAGAACTGAAGGATAATCATTGTACAAAAGAGCTCAAGTGATTTTGCATCTCACAGTGGACAACACCTGTCACATTTCTCCTCCGGCCTTTGAACACTCTGGGCAGTGGTTGAGTCACCATCCCTGGAGGTAAGGAGAAAGACGGGCAGGTGTGGCACTTGGGGACATCGTTTAGTGATGGGTCTGGCAGTGCTGGGGGAACGGTTGGACTCAGTGATCTTAGGGGTCTTTTCCAACCTAAATGATTCTGTGATGCTGCGATCACTTTAGGGAAAGAATCAGCAGATTTATAAGCTACAACAAGCATCACCATCACCACGGGCTGATCTGAAAGAACTCCTCACTCTAAGTTTCACCCACCAAATTACAATTAAATCAGCAAAGGAGAACCTATGGTAATATTAGGCAACACAGCAAGCTATTTATTGTCTTGCTGGCTCTACCTATTACAGGGAACACTAAAAGTCTCTCTTATCTCCTTTAGGTTCAGGCTCAAAAGTATCATCAAGCCACTAATCCAAAGGAAAAAATCTGCAACACATTTCCCAATTTACTACTTGAGGAATATATGTACAGTCTCCTCTATATCTGGAGGTGAGGTGACTTTCTAAATTTATAATGCGTTCCCTGAAAAGCTCTCATAAAAGCATAATTCCTTCTCCCATACCCTCCACTCAAACATTACTCACACAGAAACTTCCTGCACCAACGGGACAGAATAAAGCACTTCCCAGCCAACTCCCCCAGTCCAGCTGGTACATCATTAGACCACATCTCAACATCATGCAGCATGAAAGCTTGTGCTCACTTTTAAGAAAAGACCAAGATAAAAGATTTCAGCTGAAAGGCATCATCAGACCCATCTATTTGATGCTCACCCAGACAACTTTGTTTTCAAAGCTAACACTTTCTCCTCATAATGCACACCGGTATAGGCACCATGTGGTTATAAACCAGGCCAAATGTCTTCATAAGATACTGCTAAGATTTTAATTACATATGTCCTCAAGCCGGTAACTGATGTCTTCCCTATCTGCCTTGGAAACCTGGACTTCACCCTTGCTTCTATCATAAATTCAAAAACTGTCAGAGGCCCTTCAAATTGCTTTTGAAATATTTCTGTAAAACACCATTTTTCTAGACATCACAGACAGTATCAAAAATATCACAGGCAACATAAAAAATGATAGCTTGCAAACCACAGCAGAAAACCTACAGATCAATTACCTTGCTTCCAGGCAAAAAGCATTCATCTAAAACATAAAGAAACACCCACTCCAACATCAGCATATTTCTGTTGATTTTATGGAATATGAGAATTCCTCTCTATCCACCATCATGCACCAGGCACAAACCTAAGCTGAAAGTGACCCATCTCTCTCAGCCCCTTGCAAAATAAGGTAGGTGTCAACTCCCTTCTAACATTGCAGAGGGGTATCAGCTACTTCTTCTCTCAGCAGTTTAAGTGGCACATATCTAATTAAATTCAGAAAACTGCTTTCTGTTTCTATCATAGACTGAAAGATTAACTAGTGTGGTTAAAAGCCTGTGCAGTTTTTACAACTACAGCTTGGTCTAATCAGCTCCGAGCCGTGTTTCTGCGATGCCCCATCGTCATCATGCCTGTAATAACAACATGATAATGACATGCAAACACACCCTTTACAGGCTTTCTCACAGATGTCCGTGTGATGTACAGTGAGCAAACAGCCTACACTTTCATAAAGAGTAGTGTTTGCAGGGTGAAGAGGAGCTTCCCTGCTCAAGAGATTCTAAGCAGCTTGTTTCCTTCTTTTGGCTGCTAAAATAATTTTGTGAACATAGTTAACACAAAACCCTTTGAAAGAGCCCAAAGATTAATTTCCAAAGATACTGTATGTACTATGTCTACAGAAATACCATTTCCTCACTGAGTTTATAATTATTTCATATGGGCACAATTATAATAATTACACCATATGGTTTTCTCTTTTTCACATAATTTACTAAATTATCATCTCCTGAAGACCTTAATATCTTTAATGCTTCCATATCAAGAAAATATTTTTTTTCTCTGATGTAATTTTTAGTACAATCAAGTGAAATCAAGTCCCTACTTCTTTCATAACCAGATCTCTGCTTCCTGTGCCTGCTTCTGTTCCATGACATGAATTGTTTTCCACTGACACTCTCTTGCTTATCTTGAAACCTGTTTATAGGACTGTATGAGAAAGATCTAAGTATTCTGTGGCTTTGCCTAGGAACCCTGCAACATCTTCCAGAGCCACAAAAGTATCAGGTCTCTCCTCTAAAAGTAGTTAGCATTCAGCACCCATGCTCCATCACTCCATAAAACCAAGTGTCACTATGCAACAAACCTGTCTCCAGTAGCTGGGTCGCCAGTTATTCCACTCAATAACAGCCAGTGTCCTTACCTACAGTTAACCTGAAGGAAAATCCAGAAACTGCCTGCTCTGAGAAGACTGAGCCTAAACCTCTCTGTGCTATCCTACCTGTGCCTGCCCTTGGTGGAGGGAACAATCAGAAATCACCCCTTTGGCTTCTGCACTTCTAATTCTGGCACTGAGGGACAGAATTGCATCCCAGATCTGTGAAACTTCTCGAACAAGCCATCAAGTATAAACCGAGCCACTGGATCTGAAAAAACCCGTGACCTAGGTTTTTCCCACCGTTTTCATAGAGACATTCCTCGTGGCTGTTCTTTGCAAAGGAACAAGACAAGCAGGACAAACTACTTCCCCCATCAGAGCAAGCTGCGCTGCATAAATAGGCAAGTTTTCAGTATTTTTTAAAAACTTAATCAGCTTTTTCTAGATGTAACTATTTCCATCAAAATACTTCTAAATTGTGTAAGTTTCTACAGTAGAAACTTGTTCTAATAAAGTTTACTGTGTAAGTTTATTATTAATACTAGGGAAAGAGAAACTAACACAACTAAAGACGTTTCTCATAATGTATTGTTTTCTCTCAGCTAAACTACAAATATTTATCTCCCAATTGTTTTTTCATTAATTAATCATTTTACCATTGATTCTTCATGCTTTGCTGATGGATGGTTTATTGTATTTCTGGTAAATTATGCCTTATGACAGGCAGTTTACTATGTAACACAAACTAGGAAAAAAATACTCATCTTTCCCATCTATTATGTAATACTTCTATATCTGTATCATCAAAAAGGCCTTTTATGGCCTCTCCATGCTACTGGCCATTTTGGGGGATTTGTGTTAACTTTCACTTGAAGTTGTTTGTTTTCTGATTTGATTTTCTTTTCTAAGAAATTCTTAATTTTTGCTGTCAACTCTTAGTATGAAAGTAAAATTCACAGGATGTTTTTGATTTTATTTAGCCTAACTTCTCTGTTTTTTGCCGCTCGCAAATTGGTCATTACAACAATTCAGTTGCATAGAAGTTCAACGAAAACTGATCTTCCTTTGAATCAAATAGAGGATAGCAAGGAGGAAGAAAAACCATCTTTGCTTTATACAGAATTGAACAAATAGAGCAAAATTAATTTTACTAGTACTCAACCCAAAATATGCTTCTTTCCCAAAGCTGATTTTAAAGCAACCTTCAGTTCTTTTGTGCTTAAGATACAGAATGTGGTACTTGGCCATTTAGCTCAATCTTTGGACTTGCATGGTCTCAAAGTATACTAAACACTGGAAGGGATGGACTGAGACCTAAGGATGTGTTGCCAGTGTTGTTACACTGTTAATTATAGTGCCAATGCCAACAATCCATGGAAACCCATTTGCCGCTCGATTAAAGGAACCTCTTGCTTTACCACAGCCTTCACCGGTAAAGTAACACACATTACATCAGAAAAAAACAGTGACAGAGGTGAAAGATGGAATGAAGACTTCATCTCTGACCAAACTATAGCTAAAAGAGTGTTTTAGTTACCCAAATGCCTTATAATTAAACAGGTAACAAATGCCTGCACAGGGATGTTAGAATACAAGCCACAGAAATTTTAAAGCCATGTCTAAAAATGCAGAGGCAAAAGCCAGCCAGGATTCCACAGCTTTTGAACATGCTAAATTTGAATTGCATTGTTTAGGAGAGCTACTGAATTTGTCTCTCGTTCACATTATTCACATCACTGCAACATGACTTTTAAGAAATAAAGGAAACATTAGCAGTTACCTCGATTCGAAAGGCTTCCACCCTGAGTACTTGAGAATGCTATGGGATGTGACAAGTTTCTATATTGCTCTCAGTGACTTTTACTGTACAAAGACTAAAATTACAGGGTTTACTTGAGATATTATTTGCACTGCCTCTGGAAATAGTGCCACAGCTGTCAATTATGATAAGATCTCTCTCCCAGTTTCATTCCATTTTGCTGTGTGGAGAAACAAACGCAGTGCTATCACTCTCACCAGCTGGGGAATTTATTAGCAAACCACTGGGCTCCTTCTGCCTCAGGATGTCTGTTGCCTGACTGCTATTTCTGCAATTTTAGACAGCGGCTGTGACTGGCAAACTGTGAAGAAATCCAAAACACCAATTCTGTGTCAAAGCATCATAAGAGAAACTGCTGATACTCACCAAACTATTCCCTGAGCCCCAGAGCCAATAGGTTTCAAGTTCTGGTATCGTTTGAGAACTGTGAAGGTCGAGTCACCTACTTCCACGCTGTAGAACTGGTTGTCAACTTTGCTTTTGCTCATGTTGTAATGTTTGGCAATATATGACACATCCACTTGTTTCCCAAATCCCTGTTGTACAGAAGAATGGAAGAGGAGAAGGATTGGTAAAAACAGAGAAACCAAGGCTGGTAAAACATCAGAATACTGATAAAGCACTTTCAGCCTAATTTTTCAACAGAAATTCTTGTCATTTTTGGCTCTTTTTCATAACGACTGTATCAAACCTTCTCTCATGCAGGAAGTCACCATAAAAAGGCACTGTTTAAAGAAAACTAGTGAATTCTCCAGCTGATGTTTGTGACACAGTTACTGCCAACTACTGGTCTCTCCCTGCCATCACTCCTGCTTCATGACTACTGGCTTACGCCTTTGTGCCGATTCTGCCCTCGTTTGTTTTGCAATAAATTTAAAATAAGACTTTCATCAGTGTGGAAGTGGGACAAGAGACACAGGAATCAGGCTCTTCATCATGGATCAGACAGAGCAAGCAAATGTATTCCCATGAGTGCTAAAACTTTCCCTAAGCACGTGATAAAGAACCTTTCAACGGGGGCTGCAAAAGAAACAGAGCAGTTTATGAGACAAACTGTGACCCAACACGGCTCAGTATCATGGAGAAGCATTATTTAGTATTATTCAGAAGTATTATTCAGTATTATTCAGAAGCTCTGGAGGTCTTCAAAAGTTCTGGGTTCCTAAGGATAGGAGGGAGAATTGCTCTCATGACCTAACAAATGGATTAGTACTAAGCAAATGCCAATTTTCATGACACAAAACCAAGTTTGTGCTTGCACTGTAGCTAGCACTGCACAGCAGTGTTCCTCCCCAAAACTGTAAAATTAAAAACTAATAATTTTTACAAGACTAAAAAAACCCTCCCTCAAATTTGTAAAATTACCATGCAGCAAGTTACATTATAACCACTTTATGACTACTGCTGAGCTCAGTTCCCTATGGGCTATGGAGCAAATTTATAGTGATTTGAGATAAAAATCAGAATTAAGTGCTTGTAATTTAGGATTCTATACTACATGATGCTGAGCACAGGATGCAGAAGCTCAACATATTACAACAGATCTGCCCTAAAAGAGTTGACAATTCACTTATGGAAGTCAAATGCCTTCTATAGGGGAAAGCAAAATCCAACTATGCCTCTGTCTATGCATATTTTTCAGTGCTCCCAAATGCAGGTTCTAAATTTTCTTATTTGCTCTATTATAAATTTCCTTCCCCCAAAATATCTGAATGATCAACTGTATTATGTGTTTATGGACTACTAAGTTGAAATTTGATGGAGCTGGGAAAAAAAGCAATGTTGATTTTGATTACCTTACTCTTTCAATTAAAAAGGACATCATTCCAGTGTTCCAAAAATCTCATCATTAAAAACAGATTACTGACCTTGCAGAGAACTTGGATTTTAAGGTTTGCCTTAGAAAAATTATTATTATTTTTCTGTCCATTATCTGACTGAAAGGCCCTTTGGCACTGGACAGCATCATCCTGAACACCTCATTTAGAGACTCTGAAACTTTTTAGTAAATGTAGCTCTTTATTCAAACACAAAGTCTCATCTCAGAAGACCAAATGGAAACTTTACATTAACTTGTTCATCAAACATTGTGAGGGGGAGGGCATGGGTGGCCTTGCCCTAACACAAAAAGTGAGAGATTTATGGACACTGACATAACACTAAATTGAAGCTTCCAGAGAGTGAAATGATTCCAAAAAAGGTTTGAATTTTTCTCATTGGAAAACAAACAGGCTGCATCTGATTCACACTGTGTAGCCTTAGTCTTAAAACTTCTTCCTTTAGGTGAAGAGAGATGCATGAATTTGGCTATTCGGCTCAGGTATTCATACCAGACCTGGAATTGAGAGGTTCTTTGGTTTTTTTTTAATAACATGTTCCTGATTGACAGGAATTTCACAGCTCCCTCTGGCTAGACAAACACATTTGGAGTGTGTTTTTTTCTGATGTCATTATCAGAACAATGCAGGACATATTCAGCATTAACGCCCATTACTCTGAAACCAATGTTTATACAAAAAGTGTCAGCATAAAAATTGCATTCCTGAGTGAGCCTGACTCATAGCCAGCTCCTCTGGAAGTACAGATAGAGGGAATTTTTTTAAACTAATTGGATGACTGTGTTAAGGCTTGGATGAGCCAGGCCTGCCACTACTTGTTTGTGTCCTCACACCCAAGCTACCTGACAGCTCGTCGTGTGGTACGGAGCTACACGGGAGCACATATTTTATCACTCTGTGTCTAGAATAAATTTACTTGCTTTTAAGTTAGCCTGGCCATGTGAACTACTAGCCTCAGGAAGCTTGTGCTGCATACAGTGGGATTTCTGAATTACTGCAGTTCCAGCAGCTGGATATTTTAAACCCAGAAGTGTCTTAAAAATCAATTGAAACAGCTCAGAAGAACCACTCTGTAGTACCTCAGTTATATGGGTAATTAACATATCCTATTGCTTCAGTCAACAGCAATTAAAGTCATGGGACCCAGAAGACCATAACTGGTAAGAAAACACAGATGTCCTGATGAGCAGCTCTCCTCTGCACAACACAGACCATTCCTATGGTGATCTGCTCCTAACTGTGCATGAGAGGGAAAGGTAAAGACTGTTTTATTTTTCATGGAATCACTTTTTCTTTAAAATCTTTAAAAGATTAGTATCTTTTTACTACAATAAAAATTTGTGCCCCATAAGGTCTTTGACAGAAAACAAACACCAGACATTACTTCTAAAATTCAAGGCAGGCTGATTTAGTTTGAAGTTCACTTTAAGCAGAATGCCTCCTCTGAGTGACAAAAATTTCAGCTTTCTGGACAGGCCAAGGTCCAGGTCTCCAGGTCATCTACTAAGTTGCTTCCTTGCTTTAAACCCACACTACTAAAAAAACTACAAAAAAACCCCTACTCTATATTTTCCAATTTTTACCAAAGCCTAAATAAGCAAAACAAAAGCATAGTAAGGTTACTAAAGCCCAATGCACTGCTTACTTTCATAACAACAGGAGATGAATGATATAGCTATCCTCGTCATGATGCTGACTTAAATCAAATCCCTAAATCAATGAATTAACAGTATTATTGGATTAATCACATTTGATCAGATCTCCAAGGCAAGCTGACACATAATCAAGAACCATCTCTGGGTGATTCAACAGCCACTTCCTAACGAGGACAAGGAAATGGCAGTTTTGTTTCACTCCAAAATTAGGGTAATAAACCTTTTCCCTTTAGCAAGGAAATTCATACTCTTTATAGAGCATGTCAATGTTAGTCTTAGTTTCAAGCCCTGATGAAAAGGTTCCTCTCCAAATCTTCAAATTCACATAGCTCATCTTAAGGAAGCCTACACACTACGTTTTGGTCTTGTCCTGTTACATCCTGAGTGCTCACACAATCCCCTTCCAGAAGCCTTGGTGTTGTTACAGCTATCAATATTCCCCCGGCTGCCCCCTTGTACACCACTAAGCTATTTCAGATTCAGGCTTTACTGCATAGTGCTTGCTAGTTCTTACAGGTAGCTCAAGTTAAAGCTTTGATTATGTGGCATCAGAAAGGAACCCAGGGCTAGCAATTTCCAGTATACACCCTTCTGTATATGCACCTAACCAAAAACTCCTTTCAAATGTGATTGAGACTGACATCATAAGAAACCAGGAATTAGCACTTCATTAAGAAATAGATGGGGGAAGGAAGTTTATAGATACACATGGCAATCAGGAGATCACGGTAAAAATGGATAGGTCTCATATAGTAAAGTGAATTCCAGGGAGTTAATAAATTTTCAAGTGAACTTCAAATGAACTTGGGAAAGCTACAATACTGAGGCCCCAGATTAACAGTAAACATTGCAGGTGTGAAACTTTGAACAAAACACATCTAAGTTCCTCAGACCTCTCTGTAAGATGAAAGATTATTCCTCAGAGACAAAGTATGCATGGAAATGCCATTTGTTCTTAGTTTCCATAAACATTTGGACGATGAAATTACATCACTTCAACACTGACAGGAACTTAGCTTTCATTTCATATGGACAAAAATGCATGAACCATTATTTTCTCCTTTCACTACCTAATTGAAAACTTCTAACACAAACACACACATTCCCCAATGCCATTCTTTTTCGTCCATACTGAGAAGTTTAAGAGTAAGAGAAGTGAAAGTTTCTCAGCCCTGAAAGCTTAACTATCCTTGTTAGCTCACTTGATCATGTAGTCACATTGGCAATGATGTTTGCTTAGTATCCTGACAAGTGAGAAAGAGAAAAGAAAATAAACTGTCAAGACTCAAGCATTTGACATGAAGGAAAAAGATACTCTCTCCATTACTAACTGTTTAGAGAGCATATACTTTGCTTTCAAAGGACAAGTATTTAAAAATTCAGTGAAACTCAAATAACTTACTGCCTCACATAGAGCTACAAACTGCATTTTTTCCCATTCTTTCAGAATACAGAGAGCAAAAGAGTTAAAAAGTCCAACAGAAATAAAATGATGTAATTTTCTGTATTATGAGGTAAATTGCTTCCTGATACCCCATTTTATTTGTTCATTTCTATCCTACAAAATAACTATACTTATTATATTTCACTGACAGACCTTTGTTTCTGAACACCATTCCTTCTATTACTGAGGAGCCTAAAATACGGCAATTTCTTACAGCTCAGCATCTCATACATTTCAGTTTTTATAAATACAAACCATGCTAGCGGCAATTTAAGGTAAATTGCTCTCCTTTGCATCTCCAAGACAGTGAGTGCTGTCACAGAGTCTGCTGGCAGCATCAGCAGAGGGGAAACATTACCTTGGTATTCCCATCCTTCCCTGTCTGCCCACGGAAATCCTGGCAGGACCACCCTTTCGAGGGTGCCACGGTGCAAGGCTACTGAAATCAATTAAAGCCCTCCACGTGTGTAAATGCAGGTGAGCAAAAGAATCAGATGGAAGACTGAAAGGCTGATTCCCAACTTGCAGCTGGCACAGAGCCCAGAGATGAGCAGGATGGAGCAGAGAGGATGTTCTGAGCCAGACATCGCGATGGCTCCCAGCGGCCCCCACATCTCCAACCAGCCTCAAAGACACGGACAGGGACCACAGCACGTTTCAGAGGTGTATGCCTTTGGTTCCCTCAGGATCCAAAAGGATAATATCTTAAAGCTACAGTTTAACCTTAAAAGTCAAATGCCAAGGTTGTACAGACTGAAATTCCTAAATATGGTCAAACCCTCAGTCTTCTTGCCAGCTCCAAAAATGTGCATAGAGGCAAGCCCTGCTCACCTGGGTGTATCCGCTAAGTCAACAGCACTATGAATTTAATGGCTATCCTCCCACTTGTAATACTCACAGAAGTTTCAAGTGCCAAAATTCTGGCATGAACTTGCATTTACTGAGCCCTCTGCTTCGAATTTAATGGTTTTGCTGTGTAAATTTGAATGCCCACAGAAGCAGTCACTTGGGAAATACAGAGTATCTTTGCATAGAAGAATCTACTAAATTATTTTAAATTGTGCATTCTATATATGACACATTTATGGCAAAAATTATACCTATTTTTCCACCGTAAGGCCAGACTTCTCTATTATCCTGTCTCTCCCTGAACTCAAAAGTCCACAAACAGTGATCCAGTCTCCTACACACGGTTTCGTCTTGCGTGTGTGTGGGTGGATGTGATATTATAGATTTTGGTCTTACCAGCCACACCACACCACAGTTCTCCGTTCTTCCACCTCATTCTCATCCTGTGAGGCTTGTATTAGTCACCCATTCTTCCTGATTTTAGTGTTTTGAGTTGGATTTAAAAGCTAATTTTCATCCTTCTTTTAATCTCTCTCCAGCTGTCTTGCCCTCCAGACAGGGGGCTTTATGCATTTAGCTTTCAAGTAAATGACTGACCAAACAACTCAACCATGATTGATCAGTCATTGATCTTTTTATATTTGCTTTATTCACTCTATTTCAACACATCATATTAAAACATCTTACTAAGTGGAGTACAATATTTCTAAGTGCTGGTTGGGGTTTTTTTTTTGTTGTTGTAGCTTTTTGTTTATTGGTTTAAACACACTGTCCTTGTTTAACCTCTTCCAACTGGGATACCAAAACCCCAGAAGCTTACCTAGTTCTTACCTAGTTCTGATTACACACAACACAGCAAGTCTGCCTTCTCCTTTTCAATTGTATCTGCTCAAAACACAAAGCAAAGCACTATTTATGTATTCTTCTCTTGTCCTCCATATGTTCACTCCAACTACTTTTAATTCCTTCCTTCCTACTCACAGGCACCAAATTTTCATAGCTCATTTATAACTGGGGTATCATTGCTCAGAAGTCACTGTGTCCTGAAAGTGTGTCCTTCATTCCAGGCCAGACTTCCAACAGATGAGCAATATGTGAGTATCTGCACAAGAAAACACTGCTTCAAATGATTCCTCGTTCCCCTGATGCCTGAAGAGCTCAATGCTAGCACACAGGTGACATCCAGCCCTGGTCATCACACTAAGAAGGTTGAAAGGACTGAACAAGAAACACTGAAAGAAAAGTGAGAGACTGCAGTTTCTTTATGGAGAGGAACTAAATCGGTGATCCAAATGCAAAATGTAACCAAAGACACAGGAGACAAAGTAGATTTCTCAATAGAACTATATATAATTACAGTATTTGATGTGAAGATGACAGCTAATGAAAAGATTCTCCCTTTTAAAAATAAAGACTACATGGAGCTAAATAAACACACCTTTAGCCAGAAACAGACAGCTCTTGACCCTATGACGCATCATTTTACCCATAGAAATCTAATATATCAATTGTTGACAACTTTGAATGCCAACTAATCTCCTGTTGGATAGAAGGCATAATCATAGGACACACTTCATTTAGAATTGTATTCTAAATAAAGATATCCCATATAGCTATGTCTTAGGGAACATGTAAATTCTGACAGGCTATATATGTCTTGATATTGATTAAAAAAAAGATACTGAAAGACTAAATGGATAAAAACATCGATGAAGAAGTCAGTATTCCTTTGGAATTGTTAGATATTGTTAATATATTAGTATTAAAATTTAATGTCCTATTCTACTCATGATACACTACTCTGCATTAACTTGTGCTTCAATAAAAATGTGTAGGGTCCTACAGATAAAAGCTTGCTGGTGATACCAGCCTCGCAAAAGTCTAATGAAATTCTATAGGCCTTCTTGTCCTACTTTTCTATTATGATAGAAAAGCAAATATCCTTTTCCTCAGCCTTAAAAAAGATGGCTGTTTCAGAACAGCAATTGGCTACCCATGTCCAGTAATTCCAGACTTGCGTGTTTTTATACTGCGAACAGGATGAAGGGGTGGGGAGGTATAACTTTACCCTAATCATGCTACTGGATGTTTCTCAGGAAGGGCCTTTCTTTTTTTCCTTAAGTTGGAAATCCTTAAAATCCTATTCCTGCTGAATCAGTATTTCAACGTACAAAACTAGTAAGCTCTATGTCAAAGGGAAGAGCCTGTAATTATGCATGTGTCACTTTCCTTCAGAGCACATAAAGCTATGCCTTTTAGGCCACAAATATATATTACAAGAAAAATACGTCCCCAGTACTAAAAATAATCAGGGTGCTCTTCGATATTGGAGCTTTATGAAAGGCGCTTCAACACAAACACTTTGCAGAATGTCTGCAGTGAGGCATAAATTTCAAATGGCAGCAGGAATAAGAATGGACTAAACAGTGTTACTACCTGGACACTATTCCTAGCCTCTAAAGAAAGATCTGGATGTTTGGACCAAGGATGGAGATACAACCCTCATCCCACTCTAAACAATACAAACTAACAGCATCCAAGACAGGTCTTAATGCAACCAGACACTTAATTTAGAGACAGTTCTTGCACATAGTTCTAGCTGTTATTTGGATCGGGGCCTATCTTTATGGAGAGAATAAATCAACACGAAGCTTAAACCAAGTTTTATCCTCAAGAGGATCGATCTGAAGATCTGAAGACCTTGAGAAGGTATCTGTGTGATAACTGCTTGAAGGATGGAATTCTGTTCCCTACAATGTCAGGATAGTATCTCTTTGTATGTATCTGTTGGATGATGCCATTTTGGGTACCTGCTACAGCAATTAAATAGGAATTAATCTCACTCAGTGATAAAAATGCATCAAAAATAGTCTAAATAAAAAGGAAAGTCGACAGGAGAGCTATTCTAAAAAGGTCTATTCTGCACATTGAAAGTAATTTTTCATCAATAACACTTTTCTCATACAATCTGAAAAAAACCCATCCTTTTTTGCAATTTTTGCAGGTTTTTTTTTCTTTTTGTAAGTGATCTCTGTCAAAACATTACAAAAATACTATGTTTGACAAAGTTGCCAGTGGAAGAATTAAGCCAGTTAAACACATGCACATGAAGAATGAGAGATTAAAAAGAAAAGACAGTTAAGCAGATTATCAAACTGAATAGCCAAGACCCATCCTAGAGCTGATGATTCCTAAGTCCAGATTCAACCTTCTCAGCAGAATTAATATTTAGTATTTCTAAGTTAAAAAACATAAAGCAAACTTTCCAACATCTGTCACTGTTTTATGTTAAATGCTTACACACAAGTAACAGCCCTTTCTTTTTTACAATTGTGCTTTCACTTGGACTCCATATGTAATATAAAAGAAAAAAAAAAAAGAAGGTATTCATCATAAATTCATTTCCAAGAATGCAGCATTGTTTTCAGCCTCAAAAAGTGAAGAATGTCCCTAATAGTTCCCCAGTTAGTTAGATTACTGATGTCCTATCTCACAAAAAAACCTTGAAACTATGAAGAGACAGAATTCAAGCAAAAAAAGGTGTTCAGAAGTGAGCAAAAAAATCATCTTTTATTCACAAGGGAAAATTACACACACAGATTTGTGACTAAATATGTCAATTAAATTAACCAAGAGAATCAAAAGTTGGCTAAATCAATAAGCTTTTTCTTTGCATCAAAGATTTCGTTTCAGCTTTGTGGGCTTCCATACATTGCGATCAAACAATTTCAGGGGTGATGTGGAAATACAGAATTTGCTTTAGTGCAGTCTCATGGCTCCAGAACCTCAATAGCACATGGTGTTCAATGGGAGACAAGACAAATACCACAATTTTAATTACCCTTCCTTCACTTCCACTACAGGTAAACAGAAAATTATAGTCACAGGCTACAGTGTAAAAGTCTCTGTCTCAGAAGAACAGAGACTAAGATAAAATAGCTTTAATTTGCATTTTTTTCTTTTTGAAAACCATGCCATGATTTTTCACTAAAAATCCCTCAGAATATTAACTGACATATTAGCAAAACAAAATAAAAAAATCATTAAG
This sequence comes from Callaeas wilsoni, assembly GCA_013398955.1. NCBI lineage: Eukaryota > Metazoa > Chordata > Aves > Passeriformes > Callaeidae > Callaeas > Callaeas wilsoni. The sequence continues at coordinate 22,439 of VWPU01011160.1, forward strand.
ACTAAACTACAAAACAAACTACAGAGCAAATAAAAAAGTAATATTTTGTGATGCATTTCTCTATTTTTTTAAAATTTATTCTCATTTTTACAACCAGTTACTTGCAGTAAGCTGAAACTCACTTCTATTTTTCTCTTACTATAGCATGTATTGCAAAAATGAAGTACAAGTATATACTGTACCTTGTTTTACCTGTAAGGAACACACACCTGACAAAAGGCAATCTTCACATCCAGAGTAGGTTCACCACAATAATACAAGAAATGGCGGCTCATAAATACCTGCAATTAAAGAAAAGTAGACATAGAAATCTTGTCTGGCTGCTGATGTGCAAGTATGATGCAGCTCTAGCTACATTTGGATTCTACAGCCAACCTGAGTTGCTACCCAGCTTGTGAACAACAGATATGTTGTAACACTAAACTTCAAATAGGCTTTAAATTCTTTCTGATGCTTGTCAAGGTTATGGCCTCAAATATGACTTGGTTACACCTGCAAAAGTTTATAATATCTGATGTCATTACCTAAAGGTTTATCATGTCACTTGCATATTCCTACACCAACAGAAAAAAAAATCAGGTCAATAATGCTCTAAACAATGTAGGAATAAGAGACACTAATTATTATGGGGAGGAAAAAAACAAGTCCTAAGCTGACAAGTATTAGGAAAGTTATAGAAATGGAAAGACTAATTACATCACTGTATAAATTCATGGCACAACCACTTTATGAGTATCCCCTCTAGTTCTGGTTCTGGTCTTAACATTCTACCACAAGAAAAGCTACAGAAAAGGGCAGTAAGAAGGGTCCAAAGCACATAGAGATTCCTTACACCAGACAACTGCGCAGACTGGGGATATATTTTTTTAGCCTAGAAAAGAACTGTCTGAGTGGAAATATGCTGGAGATCCATAAAATGAGTGGCATACTGAAAAATGAAAAGGAAAACACTCTTCCATTTTTTTTTCAAATCAAAAAAATTATGTGGCACCAAGTTAAGTTATCAGAGTTAGAATCGACAATAGGAAATAATTCTTCATACACTGTTTGGTCACAGTGAAACTCTCTGTCTCATGTTGCTGTGGAAGCCAAAAGTCAACAAAAGCACTAATATGATTAGGCAAATTCACTTAAGAAGAAATCTGCTGCAGGCCATTAACCTTGAAAATATCACCCCTGCCTCAAGACACCCCTCAGTCACAGCCTGTCACTCCATGCTCAGCCTATTTCTGGATTTCCCAGGCATCTGAGACTGGCCCAGGGAGCCATAGACTAGACTAGACAGGCCTCCCTGTGCACCCGATTACAGCTGTTTAATTTAGTTCCACAGCACCACATCCAGCTCTGCCCAATCAATCCTGTCCTAGCTACATTCTAGCATGGCACATCAATGACAAACACCCACAGCAATGTTATCAGGCTGAGACTGGCAGCTATGTCACAAGCCTTTGGAGCACATCGATTCTTCTGCATGACTCCAGAAACCACAAAAAAACCAGCCAAATACACAAAACAACAACAAAAACCTGTTAATACTACAGTGAAAAAAACCAGCAACTTTTAGCTAAAATGAGATATATAATATAGAACTTCATGTTTTTCTTTTAAATATAAGCTCATAAAGACATAAAAATGAAAACAAAACAACCCTCCAACCATCCCTCCATAAAGTCATGATTCTGAAACACTATGTATCTACTTATGACACTTGTCTTCAGTAAACAATTAACTAACTTCAAATGTAAATGGCACTAAATAAGGCAAGACTTAATTTGGAGTAATTTCAACTTACAGAAACTGATCAGGAGTAAAGAAACTACAAGAATGTATGCACCAATACTTGCTAACTTCAATGCATCATGTGCTCCCACGTGTTTAATTTTTAATGAATGAATGTATGAATAATCCTGTTATGAAAGCAAGTTTATGACCTTTTCTGCATCACGTTACAGTGTCTGAGATTGCTGTCTCACTGCCCAGTGAGTCATTATCAGAGTCTCACATTCCACAGAGGGTTTATAATAGTTTATATTAAAACAAAAAGAAGAAAGGAAGCTTTTTTAAAAAGTAAAAAAGAAAAAAGAAAAAAGCTATTAACATTAGTCATATTGCCAATGATTTCTGGAAAGCCTGCAGGTAATTACACTGTTGTGCTGCAGATATACATGCTGGCCATACGCATTATATTGCTATAATAATCAATGACTGAAATGTCAATAGCCGTGGCATACCATGTTCAAGACAGAGCCTAATGGTGGAAAGTGAAGAAAGGAAGGGAAGAAAATTGGGAGAATTTGGTTTTTCCCTGAATTTGCTGCGAGGGTCTATTGAGAAGACACACTTTCGATTATGTATGCGTTACTAGTTATACCCAGCTCCTTGGCTGTCCACAAGAATCACTGTCACTGCTAATAGTCACCCTGGGCAGAACAATAGACTGGTGAGTTTTATGAACTGGAATACATTTTAGAATTTATTGTGTTGTCCTTGTGTGCAGTTAATGCTTATAAAATAATAGAAGCATGATATGTTTTAATGGCCTAGATCAATACTCATATTCCTCTGTACACGAGACACCACCGAATGAATCACTACGGAGCCGAGTTCCTCCGGTTGTACAATGGGAATGAATGCCACCTTTCTGTGGCACAGAAAGGCACACCAAGGACAAAACAGACTTGGGTTCATGCTTTACACAGTGTTTATTGAATTCATACAAGGCTCCTTTCAGTGCCCTGTAAGTAATCACACGTGTGTAACTTCTAATTCCTTCAGGCAGAAAATGGATTCACACTCAGCTGCGCAGATCTCCTTGATCACGTCTCCTCTGGTGCGAGCTGACACCACATCACTAGAGATGTTTAAGAAGTGTCAGAATAAAGAACTGGCCTGATGCTGAGATAATTGTGTTACAACATAAAGCAGTTACAAAACAAGAAGCTACTGAGACAAACGGTGTCACTCACCAGGGATGGGAGCTTTGCGGGAGAGCATAAGCATCCAATATTTCTTTACCCCACTTCTGACACTTTACCTTTTCAGAATTGAGTGAAATCACCCAAGGCGGGGAAGAACTGGGAGAACAGAACAGTGCTGATGAATAAAATATTCTGGGAAGCCAGAGATTGCAGTAGCATCACAGGGAGAAAACCTGTCTGTGTAACACCAATGCCACAATTGGATCCAAAATTTTCATCATGGTCAAGGCACCTGTATGCCAGAACCCATAAAAACATACAAGACCCAGCAGCAAACACATGATCTACTTTCAGGCAAAACAAAACTAGGAGTCACTAAAATCAGGAGGAGGAAAGTAGACATGATGGCTAGATAAAGAAAATCCTGAAAATCCTCTGAGCTGTACAGTGGCACAGCCCCCAAGGGAACTGCTGGCTGGAACCACTGAGGCTTGGCCTCTACCTAACCTGCTGCTTTGCCATCCGCTTCTTCACTCCAGTCTGCCTCCCTTGTGGAAAGCTGTTCTTCAAAACAGAACGTGGACTAAAGATGTTGTGGTGAATGAACCA
>VWPU01011163.1:0-154741 GCA_013398955.1 Callaeas wilsoni
TCCCTGGGGATGGGGACAGGCCAAGGGCAGGCCCAGCCCATGACCAGGCAGGGTGGCTCAGACTACTGCTAGACAGCTGAACCTGTTGTATGCAACTCTGTAGATGTTCAGCAGATGCAAGAATTAATTTACTTGTGCTACTTCAAGTGAAATAGCCAAATTCTAGTAAAACGGTCCCTTTGAAAACGTGGCTCAAACTTGACAAAGCAATAAAAACATCATCATTTATGTCCTGCTATCTCCTCCGTGTGTTTTGTATCTTGATCTCAGTCCAGAAGAAAGAAGCAATAAGCATAGTGAACACATCCCCAAAATTCTCTCTTTTACTTCTTGTTGTTAGCAGAGTGTAGGGAAAAGCAATTGGGGTTTGGAGGGTTGCAAATTTTTAGGCCTGGAAAAGGTAAGAGTTTTTCTCAAGATAAAAACCACTTAGAGGCTATCATGTCTGCGGACAGGAATATAGCTATCATCCAACAGCTACAACTCAGAACAAAGTGGCTGGAAACTTAGGAAAGGAAATCATAGTCCACATAGTAATAAGAAAAAATATATTACCATTGTGTTCAGCAATTCCTGTTTCTTGCAGGTCCTTTAGGAATGTTTCAGGTTTAGGCATATTCAGAAGAAATGTTGAAGGTATATAACAAGTAGAGTCCATCCCTCTGAATACAAAAATGGGAGCCAGAGGTTTTAGGATTAACATTCAGACAACTGATATTTAGCTGTTAGGGAATTATTTTCAGAATACAATAGTGTTTTAATTTCTCTTAATTGTCAAGGCATTCTACAATAGAACACTTAGAGAAGTCATTAATTTGGGGCATCTTCAGTTGTTTATTTTTCAGGGATGCTCAATATCCTGCCATCAGAGCAGTGACTGTGCAGTGTTAAACACAGGCCTTCAGTTGTTGTAAACAGTTTGAATCACAGAATGGTTTGGGTTGGAAGGGATGTAAAAGATCATCTGGTTCCAACCCTCTAGAACATTCCATGCTCCAGAATGTCACAGGCTTTCTGTAGATACTCTGTTTTACCTATAAATCCCCTGTGGTTGTCTGAGATACTCTCAAGATGTTTAGGGAACTGAGTTGTGCCTTCACCATCATGAGCTTTTGTTATTCCCTGAAAGTCTTCTGGCTGTGACATGAAGAGCAAGTAGTTTGCATGCAGATATGAACTCTGAAAATTGCTAACCTCCTTTGGAAGAAAAAAAAAAATAGTAGGAAAGGAGCAAGCAGGATGTTAGAACTGTTTTAGATGATTCTTATACAGGCATTAATACTGGAACAAGATGAGCTCCTGAAAAAAGCACATCTCACTTTCTTGTAACTAAACAAAATTGTAAGAGGCATTCATGTCTGTTGTTAGCTGTTCCCTGCCTACTTGTTTTGGTACTCCCAGAGAGATCATCCTTAGCAGACATGTGGCATAACCTGCTCTAGAAAATCTAGAGCCTTAGCTGATTTTCTACCTGGATGACCTATTCATAATGCTTACTCAGAAAGATGATTAATGATTGGCACCAAAATCTTTCTGTAGAGTTGTACACATAGTTCTTCACACATACCAATATTGAAAGTCAGGCTCTCACTGCTTCTGTTTCAGCAGTTGCAGGGCTTCCTCAAAATTTGATCTTTGCACTGTAAGAAGGGCTTGGAAACAGAACCTCCAGATTAGTGATGCAGTAAAGATATTTCTTGTACTTCTAAACCGCTGAATTATTACAGGCCTCCTAGCAGAAACTAAAATGAAGAAATGCGCAGAATGTGCTAATCTGCAGAATGAACCATGAGTGGTAATTTATGGATCTCATAAACAGCTAGCGAGCTGTTACTTTACAAGCTCTATTTTGAGGTTTCATTATCTCACAGAGATAGGCAAATCTGCAACCTTTCACTCATTCAGCAATCTGCAGTGCTTAGTTGTGCAAAGTTTAGGGGTTTGAATAAGAAGGTGCCACTTAAAACAGGCAATTGTTAGCCAGAAAAGCACTGCTAGCAAGAATCTGCAGCAGTAACTTGCAAGAATAGCACGGGATGCCTCAGAGCAGAAATGGAGTTTAGGCAAGCACAAACCATGGTGACCTCAGGTTTGTGGTCAATATTAGCATACACATTCTTTAGCCAAACATCTCAAATAATCTTGAGAGATGTAAGGAATTGTATCATCACTTCTATCCTTGAGCACCATAGATGGCACTAGCAGTCATTTTGGTAGTCTTGAAACAGCCTGGAGAGTGGATGACCTTTCATCAAAAGTTATCAATTGCATTTGCCTCTGTCTGAGGCATGTTCCTGACAGAGACTGCATGTTAAAAATGGTCAGATTTTTTTAAAGGACGCCAGAGGTTTCTCTTAGACATTGTCCATGAAACTAGAATTATACTTCTTTGTGAGGCTACAGAGATAAGCAAAAGGTCAAGGATGGAGTCACATCATCTGATCTATTCTGTACATTACATTGTTCTGTTATTCCAAACTCACACATGGTGACACCTTATTAACTTCAGTTGGGCAGTACTTTGCTGCATCTTCAGTTTCTCACTTCTATCTTCTGCTGAAGCATTGAATAGGAGACTGTCTGGTCAAATTTTTTAAAACAGTAGTTCACACATGAAATGTTCATGTGATTTTCAGTCAAAAGGGACTCTTTATATACTTACGGCTGTATGTGTGGCCATGTTGTGTGTAGCAATGCACAGATACACACACACATATTTATCTGTATACCTCATTAAAGAGCTTTTTTTCTTAAATTGTGTAAAATACAGTTTATCTAGCAGGGTATAAACTAAATGAGAAAAACTATCAACAGCTTATGTGTGCTGTTCCTGGTTTTACAGCTGTTCATTGGCTCACTGATGGGTGGGAGCACATCTGTTTCTATTCAGGGTTGTTCATGAGCTGTGTGGTCTAACCCCTATAGGTGGTGGTCAGGAATAGCAGAAAAGAGTGCTTGACTCTCTGAATAAAGATTCTATTTTCTTTTTAAGTCTGAGTAACTGAGTTCTCATCAAAGTGAGAAACTGACAGCTCATTGTGAAATTACTAATAACACAAATTGGTCTTCAGTGTTTTGATTCAGCTTTCAGTGTCACTCCATAGCTTCAGGCCTCCCATTTTTCTGATTTTCTACCTCTTTCTACCTCTTTCTACCTCTTCCATGCAGAAAGTGTCTTCATGTTGGATTGTGCAGTGGCTTAATGACATGGACGGATGTCTACCCAGGTCTAAACCCTTCAGATACCTTTAAAAAATGTTATATGTTCGCATTACTCTTCAAACCCAGCCACTTCTACACACAGCTCTAGTGTCATCTATCCATCGAAGGGAGAGGGTGACGTCAAGAGAAGGTTATCATAGACCTTCTTTGGGCCTCCGTCCCTGACACATGAGGGACTTCCATGCAGGGTCTTTGATGGCAGGATGAACTCTGGGACTCAGGGGCAAGGGTCCAGGAAGATGCCACAAAAGTACTTCCCGGGTGGGAGTATGCATTTCACCAGTGATGCACTGAGCTGGTATTCCAGGCAGTGTGCGTGGCTTCTCCCTTGCTGCTGTGATGCCACAAGACCAAACAGGTATTATACGGCATGTGGGACAAGAAAATTCTCTCTGTAATGCCTCAAATGAAGGCACATGAAAATCATTCATAATGAAAGTGAAGCAGCTGAGCAAGTCTCACCCACAGACCACGAGAGCTGGCAGAATTGGGTATGAGAAGAGCGCAAAATCACCAAAAATTTGGTTAGATTAGGTTCACACTTGAAAGAAGATGGAAGATTATAGCAAGAATTACTGCTCTCTCATGCAAGAGTTTTATAGAAATTGGCCTTGAATGTTCAATGCATTAGTACTGCTACACAAAGGGGTTCCTGGAGAAAATCTTTCATAGCTGGAATTTTGCGAAGAGTAATGATAAAGAATAAAATTAATAAATAAATGTTTTATTAGATATTCTGGTTCCAACATCTAAATTGCTTCTAGCCTTCAACATTTGTATGACATTGCAGAAGTCTAGGCAAAGTACAAATAAGCTAGTAGTGCAAATAAAGACCTGTTTTTATGCTGAAAATATCAGTTTGAGCTTGCACTTTCAGAAATCCTTACCATCAGTTTAGACTTGGACTTTTTGGAAGAACGACAATCCTTCTCCAGACAGAGTTTCTCAATAGATATTGAAGACTATACTGTTCAACATGTGAGCCAGGCTCTACTTCTACTTTAATTTTTCAATGTATATTTACAAAATTATTAATAGGATGCTTTCAAAATATTAAAATGAAAATTATCCCACCCCAAATGGCACATTCCAATCTGCTGTGATGGAAAGAAAATTGGTTTTTTCTCTTTTCTTTCAGGTCACCAAATTCAGGCCCTGAAACAGTAAAGACACCTTTTTTTTATAAACCTGTGCATAGTTTCATTACCCAGTACAGTACCTCTAAGGCACAGCAGTTTGGTAGAAGCATATATAATTTCTGAACGGCAAAATAGTTTGCCACCAAGCAAAAACAATTCCATTATTTTGGAGTGGTTTTCTCCTGGATTTTGGTTTAAGTTAAATGTGCTGGAAGCATTCCATTTCTGCTCTTAATCCATTTGAAGTGTATCTCCTAGACAACTTGCCAACCTCTTGTATGGGCTTCACGGGTGAGAGCCTTGTATTTAGTAAAACAACTGTAACAAAGCAACTGCTTTGTGGTCAGGGCAGTTATATTTCTGTCAGGTTCTCTTTCTGTATTTGAATGATGACTATCTTTCACTTCTGCATTGATATTAACTAAAATCATAAGGATGGTCATGCTGTGAGAGTCTTCTTGTCTTTTGAGGTTGTGTATTCCCTTTGTTTCTGTAACTATTTTTGCAATGCTACATGATAAAAACATTTGCAATATCACTGTGCAGTCACCTAAAAATACTCAGACATAAGTAAAAGAGTAGGTTTGACGATATAAGAATTTATATTAGACAACCATAAGTCTGTTCCAAACAAAATTAAATCCAAAGAGCTGCATCCTGATGCAGACGCAGTTTCTTCGTTACAGTCTTGCTGTGAATGCTGTGAGAGTACTGCCAAATGGGGTAAGCATAATATAAGACCTGGATGAAATTTTCCATTCAAAACACCTTTTCTGACCATTAATAAGTGATGGATTGAAGAAGGGTGCATAAGTCATCTCTCACACCAGCTTTCCTTCTGCATCCTGCAGAATCCGGGGAGACTGCTTCAACCCTCATGCCTGGTCACTGCCTCCAACCCTTGGACGCTTCAGCTCTAAGGCTCCACCTGATCAAAATTCACCTGTCTTCACCTGGCCTTGCAGTTCCATAAAGTAAAGAACACATATAAGAATTTGGAGACCCCTTTCTCTACAAAACCCAGGACTGTGGCTGTTCAGAGTAGTTTGGACTTTCATTTGAAAATTTTTATATTAAGTCGATGTTTAATCTTTTTTTTCTTCTCTTTTCCAGTTGAAAATAATTTTTGTCATTCCAAAAATCAAAATAACAAGGAAAAGTTATTTAAGAATTTGAGGATTTACTGTAATTTTTTAAATTTTCTTAAAAAAAATTTTAAAACCTTGTCAAATGAAAAAAAAATTGATTTCAACCAGCAATATCTCTTGACTGAAATATTTTTATTACTGGTGGAGCTATTCAGGCAGGCTTCAGCAGACACATTTGTGAAAATCTGTGACTAAAAAAAATCTGTGCTTTATGTAACTTTTTTTGTGTAAAACCCAGCCTTTCCATCATGACCATAGTCTACACCATCTCCTAGACTCCAAGTATTTTGGGTTGAAGTCTTCAGAGGCTGGATACAGTGGAGTAGTTTAAATCAGCAGGACCCTTCACATGCAGTAAGTGAGATACCAAAATGGTTTGCACAGAATATTCAGAATATTGTTCTACCAAGCCCTTCAAGATGAGACCACTGTTTTAAAATCTTCAAAGTTGATTTTATGCAAGAGAACACAGCTGAAAAAGAGACTGCTCAGAAGCCCTTAACTGCAAATCTAATTGTTACTCCATCCTGTGTGACAGTTGAACTAAATGGAGACACACTGGAACATCATAAAGTAATCAATTAAATCATGCTTTCACTGTAGAACAGCAACAAAAATCTGTAAGAAATTCAATATTTGCTGATAGCTAATATTCTCTTCTTCCTAGAGAAAGCATCAAATTCTATCAACAAAGTAAAAAAATAGTAAGTGGTTTTCTTTTAGGACTGGCAGTCTCTTAAGGAAGCATATTGCAAATGAAATATTACAGAGGGAACTCATCTAGGAAACTGAAAAGATAGGGCTGGTTGTCTATAGAAGTCATAAATTAAAATTGGAGAGAGCTCAGGAGAAGCTCTGTAGTTCTCAGAAGAGCTTCCAGTCTTACTTCCACCATTTACTGTAGTTAGGAGTGGAGCCACCTCCCTGATCAATGGCAATTCAGGCCCCTGGAAATTGTATCAGAGTCACCATAAAACCATGACTGCTGAAATTCTCTTGAATGTAAATTCTTACCACTAGTACTTAGTACCTTTGTATACAACAAGTATTCAGGGAAAAAACAATGCTTAGAGACTCTATAAGTAGTCGAAATGTAGATGTCTAAGTGTCCAAAATGTAGGTGATGTGACTGTAATGATTCAGCCAAGCATCCATGTCTGGGAAAGCTCATCTAAATTACATTGTGGACTCTGCTCTAATTTACCATAATGATATCCCCACCTTAGGGCCATTTTCTCTTTTTCCTTTCATACCTTTTGAAGCTGAGGCTATTCCTGAGGGGAAGGATTTATATGAATAGTTGAAAAAGACTGAGAATGTCCTGTTTTGAGGCAGACATGAACTCTTTCAGATGTATTGCAGGGGTCTGTTGCGGCTGTGTGCCCTGGATGTCCATCAGCATCAAATTCACAGCACTAGACAGAATTCTACAGGGCTTTCTTTACCCATTCTTTTGGAGTCAGTAGCTGCTACCACTGCCTTTGACATGTGCTTGCAAAACAGGTCCTTAGTCTTCTGTGTCTTCAATCTGTTATAGTCCTATTTACATTTACAGAACTCGTCACATTCCATCCTTATATCTCAATGTTTACAGCTTCAGTCAGGATATTTTTTCTATTTTAATTTTAAACTTAAATCTCTGGCATTATGTTACTGAGGTCCCTGGTCAATGCAACTGTATAGCAATTTGAGGAAACCCTGAAACCATGTGCAGTTCCTCTAGTGATACTCAAGGTTAATAAAGTACAGCCCACATCCATTAAATCCATTAAATGCTTGAACGTGAAAGCTCAGAGAGCTGAACTTGAAGTTCACTCTGCAGTAGGAAGCAAAACTTCCTTGGTCTCAAAAATCTGCAACATGGGGCTCTCATCTCTCCCACCTGCACTGACAAACTGTACTAATGTATTCTCAGATACTGAGATCCTTTGGGCAGTGTTCTCAGCTGTGTCACAACACTGAAAAAATGACTGACCATGGTTAGTGCCCTAGAAATCCCTATAGACATGGTATTAAAGAGCAGTGACAAAAGCACAAGAATCAGTCTTACTCTTGTCATGCCTGTTTTCTAAAAAGTGCAGAACCAAAATGGACCATCACTGCTGCTGAGAGTTTTAGTTCAGTTATGCCTGTGGTTAACCTGCAGAACTTCCATCTGGTTTCCTTCTATAACTTCTCTGCTTGATGGAAATCATAGCTTCCAGCTAACTTTCAGAGCCTGCATGTCACATTTCGGCAAATCATCTCACGCCAGGGATAAGGACAGAACATATTGCGTGTCAACACTGTAAACTGTAAGCAAGTTATTGGTATGCAAGGTGTAAATCATTGCCTAAAGGAGACTTTAGTTTTATGTTACAAATCCTCCAGGTCAAAAATAGTTCACAGATAGAGAAAAAAAATGTGAAAGTGATCTATCTTCATTTAGCTAGCCTTGTTTTCATCCTTCCGGACTTTTAACTTTTTATTTTACATTTTTCATTTTATTTTGTTTTGAGGGCTCTGAACTTCAAATCTCTTCCAGTGATTTATTATTGATTTAATGTACCTTTAAATTTTACCCTTCAAGTAATCCTTTTGAATGTCATAGGATGTTGTCCCTTTAAACCAAGATTGTGAACCAATATGCAGGGATGACTGTACTTGACCTAGTTAGGGCTGAGCTTTCTGTTACACAAAACAGAAAATAAAGTTGGATCATTGCATACTCTCACACACATGCAAGACTGGCACTCTCTTCCCTCACTATAGATCAGTCGATGATCAGTCTTTCTATCAAAGATCCAATTAATTTGTATAAGGCAAAATTGAGAAGAAACTGTCAGAGATGCTCCTTTGCTTTTAGAGGCAACACCCACTTTTTATGTTATGTTATACAGCACCCAGTACTAGACATCCTTCATCTACAGCTGCGACTGTTTGGCCACATTGCATTATAACATCCACAGGAGCGATGAACTTGGGATGGCTTCTTAGTTTGTTTAATATGTATTCTGGTCTTGTCCAAAGAACTTAGCTGAGAGTGAGCTTCGTTCTCCTTGGTATTAGAGGCTCATGTATATTCATGTATATAAATATAAATATAAAGTACCTACCCCTCATAAGGCTATAATTCAAATGGCCAAGTTGATGTGATGCCTTAGGATTTTAGCTTTTATATTTTCATATATTTGTAATGCTGCAATTCTTTAGTGTATAACTCTGAACTCCATATAGAGTGTTAGCAACAGCTTTTCTCATTTTGGTCAGACACAATTCCTCTCTAGGCCTGAGAATCAAAGACATCTCACTGTTTCAGGCCCCAAGAAATGTAAACAAAAGTGAGTTGGGGGGAACCAAACTAAGAGAATGGGACTCCACTACCTGAAGCTGTAATTGGACAATTAACCTCTGATATGCAAATGGCCAAAACTTATATCTGTCCGAAAAACATGTGACTGTGTCTATCTTGGGTGTAGTCTCTGCGAGACTCCTGCACTGCCCAAGGTGTACCCTGTGGAGGCCTTTCAATAAATACCTACCCTTTATCCTTTCACTCTATCTAGCCTCTGCTCCAGGTCAGCCTCTACAAAGCATCAGATACAAAAGAGGTAAAAGAACCTATGTCAGTAATTTCAAGAAACCTAATACTTCATGGCCTTGCCTGACTTTGTATGCATGAATCCAACTTGTCTTCAAAAATTACGCTTGTGCAGAAATGTTTAAAACAAAAAATTTCTTGGTCTGGACATCCTCTGTGTGCAGATCAAGAGCATTCAGCTGGGTGGATGCACATTTCAAAATGTGTGTTTGGGGTTTGTAGAAAGCATGGGCACAGCAGAGCACCTATACAATGTCATAGCTCATCCTCTGTCATCATACATGAATAAATTCACACTTTCTAGTGAACATTGCTTATTACATGTCCATACAGCCCCATGGAAGGCACCTTCCCTCACCACGTCATTAAAGAAGTGTAAGAGCAGAAACAGACATTCCTCTATGTCCTGTATCTTACCTCCAGTTTGCAGAGGCTATAACTGATCTGCTAGATAACCTGGAACCTTAGTTTGGGGCTTGATGAAAACCTCCATTGACATTGCTATTTCTATGTGAGTTTGTAAGCCAAGAATTGACATCCACAATCAGGTTTCTGGAACTGATTACAGTGATCCCAAAATGAGCTTGACACTATGTTGTCAGAGCTGTTCCAAGTCTCTTGGTGTAAATGTGAATTTGCCCTCCAGTTGGTTAACTCTCTTGCAGCGATTTTAGTAATGGTCAATGTGGTGTCTAATTCACCATTGCATTCTTATTTTTGCTTCAGGACATCTTTAGCTGTAAGACTTGACTCTGAAAAACCTCCTTAGCTTTTTGAATGTTAAGATCAAATGAATGGTAATGTTTTGAATGTTAATGATCAAATATCTCTATCAGCATGCAGGAATTATATATTCTCTCTTTGCTCTGCACAGCTCCAGGGGCCCTATTCTCACAGTATCCTGTGTATTGAGTCCCCACAAATGTTATAAAGTTATATCACTACTATTTTAAGCAGATGATGACGAATCATCTCCTGCCTTCCAATACCACTGTTTCCTTCAATATCAGCACTATCCAGCCCTCAAGTGATACTTGATGTTACAGATCTTGCATTTCTGTTTTCTAGTGAAACAGAAAATCTCTAGTAGTAATTCAAGATACAGCCGTGAATGCAACTAGTTTTACTCGTACTATTTCTGGCACAGAGAATGGCAAAAATCCAATGGATTGATCTCTCTTTAGAGATCTCAAAGCAACTCCACTGCAAAGTCCACAACCAACCCAGCAAACAAGTCAACAGTCCCCAGGTGATGGATTAAATGCTTCTTTACAGATTGGGAGTAAAGGGAAGACATTGTGCAAAAACAAGCTTTGGGAAGATTATTTTCATCTGATGAAGAAAGACAATTTTAAAACTTCCTACGTTACAAGTAGGAGGTCGGACTAGGTGATCATCATAGGTGCCTCGTAAGTGAACTATTCTATTCAAATTCTTAATGTCCCTATTTTCCTTCCTTGTTAGTCCACCTGGCTCTGAGCCCCACAAACTGAGAAATGACTCATCATCACTCAATAAGTGAGGCACTTCTCATTATGGACCTGGAGAGTCTGGCTGTATCTATATTAGTAAATCAAACCTGGCTGAGACTCGAACTGAGCACTCACACCTGATCCAATCTGCTGCTTCCCTGCTGCACTTCCCGTGCATTTTTCCTCCAAATTGCACACAACACCCAGACTGAGATCAGGGTTCAGCACAAGCCAGGGACTATCCCCAATGCAGATGATTCTTACTTTACTTAGAAAGATGGCTTCAACTAATGAGTCTTTCCATGCTTCTTGTCTTCCATCACATATGGTAATCCTTAAGTCACTATGGAATTATAGATAGAACCTAGCAGGCTCATGATTCAAACTGTCCTGCCCTAGCCTAGACTGAAGAAGTCCCCTGCAAACCATTAACTCTCTTGATCTCCCAACAGCTATGTCTTCTTTAAGCCCCAATCCCAAAAGGTACATTGTTTAGGATAAATTATTTGTTTAACTTAAGCAGAAAATAATCAGAATGCTACTTCTCTTTTCTGGTGCTGTAGTTCTGACTCTGAAATGCAGTTGGATTTCCATAAGAATGTCTCACTTGCTTTGGAATAAAATGAGTGTATCTTAGAAGGAAAAGGTCATACTGTGAAATCAAAATTAATCTCCTTCTGTTTTTTGTCTAAGCAAACAAAGGTTTTCAAATAAGAAATTCACATGAGTTGGGAACAGTAGCTAAAACTAAAGGAACAACTGTATTAATATGTTTGTGACATTCATACCTCTAGCAGAAAAGGATGGACACATAGACTCTGGGCTGCCTCCCAGATCTGTGGCCATGTGCGATAATTCTTTGCTTCACCTTCATATCACACACAAATTAAGTGTTCTTGAAATTACAGAATTTGACTTCCTCGGTTGTATATATAAATCCAAGTATCAAATAAGATAAACATGTCCTAATGTAAGATTTATGAACACAATGATCAACAGAATAACATTGGGACTTCATCTAGAGTGGGATTTGTCTCACCTACTCATCATGGCTGTCTCTTTGGCTGCTTCAATACTCAGTGGAAAGAGACAGGTGCATGTAAATGGCAGTTAATTCCATCCTACTTAGACCTCGATTTGCAGAAGACAAAAAACATTCAGAAAATGGTTATCTATCTTTGCTTCTGGGAGAAAATTTAAATATCCAGAAGAAATCTTGTAAATTTTCCAAAAATATTTGATTATTAGTTTTTATCTACAGGGACAGTTTGCACACAATAGCTCTTGGACTTTTTATAGCCAGTATTCTATATGCCTGCTCATATTCAAGGATAAATGCTACCTTTCTTTTGCAAATGGGTTTTATCCACTATAGATAAATTCCACTTAAAGTACAACATTTGCATTCTGGAATAAGCATATCCAATCAGCTATCCTCCCCATCCCAAATAACTGGTGCTCAGTTTCCTTTCCTTTGACACAGACTAGCAAACTCAGTTTTTTAGCAAAATATCAATCTTCTTTTCAGGGAAAACACCAGATCTTGAAAGACCATCTAGAATTTTTGGTGTGTTGACCTGGGACTTGACTCATTTTTCCCTGACACACATGGGGAACAAGGCTTAATCTCTTCAACATTTCACTTCTGGGAATACAAGAGTTATTCCTGGTTCCGTGTGTTCCACATCCCCCTTTGAGAACATTCATTTGCAAAACACTTAGGAAAATTCATTAACAAAGATATAAAGTCTGTTCACTGCTTCTTACAATGAACAGGATAAAGAAAAAGTTTAATAGCTTGTTTTCTGCTAAAAATAAATTGTTTTCCTGCAGCAATCAGAATTCTACAGGGAGTCTGATTCCAGTAAATGTATTGGTTAGAGAAAAGACTTGAAAATCAAAACTGTCCAGGTTACTGGGAATTCTCATGTCTTTTCATGACGCTTAACATGGTTTGTCCTCAGTTTACACATAGTTAAAGTGAAGACTGAAACAAAAGTTTATTTCATAATATATGAAAATTTTTCAGTTTGCTGTTATTTTTATTATCACTCTGAATTTCTTAAATTAGAGAACTACGTCAAGAACATAATACTTTTCCTGGAAGACCACAGGACCTCAAGACATATCTGCTAAAATAAGCCAATTCAGAACACAAATGGGTCTGTAAATTGAGCTTCAGAGTATTTAATATTGCAGTGTTGAAGCAGACAAAGGAAAAGCTAGCCTGGTTTCAGATGCTGAGGATTCAGTCGTTGGGCAGATAGAAATATCATTCAATTAATGACACAAAACTCCCAGTTTGAAGATGTATGTTGCCAACATGTGAAGGGTCAGTTTCGGTGCAGTGGGAAGTACTTTACTTCTGCAGGTCACCACCTGCACATGGAGCGTTCTGAGACATAAACATTCCCACAGATCATGGGAACAACTTGTTTATGAGAAGAAACAGTGCACCCATTTTTCTCAGTCCAGAAAAACGGAAGTTCAGAGGTTGATATAAGTGTTCCACAGCAGGAATAAACTGTGAACTCCCTTTTACATTTTTTTTAAGTGGTTTAAAGGAAGGGTAGCTCAAAGAGCCAGTCATGAACTGGGAAGAATTTCTACTGTAGGACAATGGCTTAAATATGACCCGGTCCTGTGGTCTAGAAGTCTTCACCACTGAAGGTAGTACAGTGGTCTAAAAAAAGGTCTTGTGGAATTAGGCAGATTCACATCACAAAACAGTTAACACCACTGTTACTGAAACTAACTGAACTCCTTTGTTTGCAGTGCTAGAGATAATACATGATAGAGCAAACGTTGTCAGCTCCCTTCCTGATGTGGTCCGTAAGCATCGGGACCAGCTAACCAGTGTCCTCAATGGCCTTCCCAGCAGATGCGTGGGCCACTGAATATTCCCACTCTATAAACACTGCTGAAAATATGTTCTGCAGTGCATTTTCATAGCACATAGCACATGTTTGCTGTTGTCATGCACTCAGGATAGAGATTACAGAAATCTGACAGAAATCAGGAGTGAGGTGAACTGATGGACAAGTAAAACTGTTTAAAACCCCTCTCCATTCCTCTGGTAGTATTTCTTCCAAGATGTGATTGCCTAGTATTCCTTTGAGCAGAACTTGCATGCCTGTCTTTAACAGCACCATCTGGTGATTTCCAGCACTGTAGCAGATTTTGCTTGAATGAACTGGGCATGTAAAAAATTATGACTATAGCACCTGAAGGTTGTGTGAAGGTCTCATCTTTTGAGTTGGAACCAATTACATAGCTTTCCAGTACGTAACAGTAATGCGAGCTAACCAGGAGCAAGTGCCATATTTTTTGCAAACTCTATAGCCTGTTCTGTAAAAATCTGCCTCTGGATGATGTTGAGGACACACAAATTTGGTGCATGTAGCTGCTGCTGTTTTGAAACGCTTCTGTTACATTTTGAGACACAAGTGGTAAGTATCTGTTTCTACATTTGGCACCTTGTGTAATATGCATAGTTTCTTTATGAGATGTGATATCCTGTTTAGATTTTTTTTTAATCTCATGCCAGAAAGAATCCATTTCAAGGTTATGTTACCAGACGAAAATAAAAGAAATTATAGTGCTTTAGACACTTAGAAGAAATGTCAATTTTCAAAGGCACTCATTTAGATACAACTAAGAAATGTCAATATTAAGTTGGAATAATGAGAAAGAATGATGTGTGGAGGAAACAGTCTACATAGGAAGCTCTGATGAATATTTCAGTGATTGGAATCAATATTTACTTTACTTGGGTGAGCACGGTATGATATATCTACTAAGCAAATAAAAGTAAGTCTGAGGAAGCCAGGAAAAGCTTTTGGAAAGTTATTGCGATCAGAATGGCCAACCAGTTATTTTATTGACAATTTCTTGTGCTACATCTCTGAACTTCATGGCTTAGAGCCCACAGATCTCCCCGGGACTCCGAAGCCACAGCCAGGGGGAAGGCTGTGCTGGAGGGGATTCCACACAACAGGTGTTGCCATTGTTTTTGCTGCTCTCTGGAATGCCCTGGCCTCTGATCTGAGACATTCTGCTTTTTCTTCCCTGCTCTTAAGCCCAGCCTTAAAGAAATATTCTCTCTATATAAATATCTGGGTCTGCTACATTTTTAGATGATGTGTTACTAGTATTTAAGATTCAGCTTATATCAAGCCTTAGCACGTGTTGGTGGAAAGGTCTCCTGCAAATAAAATGTACTTTTGGTTAGCACATAGAGCTGATACAACCACCCTGAATTTGATGTTATCTGTGGATATCAGATGTACTCAGAAACTCCAGCCCATGGCACTTCCAAGCATTCATATCCAACACAACATGTGGAATATATAAAAGATTCTGATTCAAAGCATTTCACTTGGAATTTTTTGAAGCCAGAGGTTGAGATCAGCTCTTCAGATGCATTGCTGCTAAGAACGTTGATTGAAAAATAACATTGGACTTGCGAAAGCCTAGCTTTACATTTTATATTCACTTCTAGTTCCAATTTAAAATTTGATTCCAGAGCTGTCTTGAAAAATAATCTGCAAATGTAGGGAAGCCTGCATGCACAGTCTATAATTACAGCAATAAAGTAGAAGGAACTGCTTATTTTGTTGGTTTCTTTTTACAGAACCATTTCCACATCCTGTTTTGTGTGGTGGTTTTTCCAAAAAGAATAAAAAGATTGTACACATGGTGAGGAGCAGAAAATCCCCCATGGGGGTACGTTGATCTTTCCACGATGAGGATGGGAAGTGAAAATGGATCAAGTTCTTTGAAATATAATGTAAATGTAAACCACACTAACAACATAAGTCTCAATGACTGACACTAGAGTTAAATAGGAAAAGAGGAAAAAAAGACTGAGCCAAACCAAGAGTAACTGAAGTGCAAAATGCTATTAGAATCAATAGTTGCCCCCAATAGATTGAATGCATCTGTGCAAAAGATGTGTCTATTTAACATGCCACCAAAGCAAAGCTGAGGAGAGACGTGTAGCAAAGGACAGCTGTTCTGGGAGGATGAGAGCTACCTGTGTGACATCGTACCACTGGCTCTGTCCTTCTGCACTCCAGGGAATGGCCTGGTAGAGCCAGGCTGCCGTGGGCTGGCTTTCACACCTGGACACCACCGGTAGTGTTTACAGCAGCAGTTCCACTATGGCAAGTTCTGGATGCTGAGACCCAAGCCGCCACCTGCTGCCTGGTATAAGCTCATGAAAAGGCACCAGGCCTTGTGTTCGATGCCTTCCTGAAGAAGGGATTTGAAGTCACTGATAGCTGGCTCACCTCAGCTCAAGCTGAAGTGTCCAAAGCCATGAATGCTACAAATCACCCCCATGCTGCACAAAATAAAGTCAAAAAGCGATCACCAGGGGATATGGTCGGTGTCAGGGTATTGCCACATAAAAAGATATGCTTGCACAAGCTGGTGATTAGAGCATGGCTGACATATTCACCAGTTTCAATGGGAACCACGCACACAGAGAGGCCTCTGCAAGGCAAGGGACCAACAACCTGCCCAAGAATCAAAGTCAGTAATTGTGCCTGTTTTTCTTTATGAGAACTCAGCCATCTGTATCACACTGCCTTTATTGCCTAAATTATGTAAACATATAAAAGTGCAATGAAAAGAGGAATTAACTGTTAAAGGCAAAAATATGTTTCGATTTCTCTTGTGATAATGTTTTATCATGTTACTTCATTTACTTGTTCTAACTCAAACTCACTGTGGTAACTAAAATTTCAGCTTAAAAATAAATATATTTCACATGGGGAAAAAATAGAGAAACTACATAAACAGCAGTCAAGCCGCAATAGAAAATATACAGTCTATAAAAAAATGCTGGTCCAGTCCAAAAAAAACCCCAAAGCTGTTTATGATCAAGTCAAACACAATGCAATTTGAACTAAAGATTTTGCAAACAATATAATGCAGGTGGGATGCTGTTCACTTCCGCAGGATTTTACAAGCAGGTACAAAAATTAATCAGTGTAGACAGGGCAAAGAAATCAGGAATGCTCAAATTATTATGTAATTCATGTAATAAATGAAATACAATTTAAAAGGTTAAAAAATTGATGGAAGTTTTTTAAAATATCAGGAAGACATTGCCTGCTGAAATAGTTTTACTTTGTGATGTTAAGCTAATAATTATTGTGCATATAAGCACATAATTGCTAAAATGTTTCAGCTGCATCCGGACACTGTATTTATCTTTGAGAAATAGTGCTTTCCCCATAAATAAAGATCAGGTTAACTCAAAATTATTTTATATTTGGGTTGAATAAGCATTAACAGTTGCAACTGCAACACAGTTTCCTCATAAGGCTGTAGTGACTTAACGACGAACATTCAAGTCAGTGTCCCCATTACCTTATAGCCAAAGGCTAATGGAGGTTCCTGGGAATGTGGCTTTCTCTCCTCTTGGATTCACAAGTCACCTGCATCTCCCTTACCCAGAGGGTGAGAAAAGTGAGGATGTTCTCAATATTACTGGTCGAGTTTGCTTTACATCATATCATTGCTAAACTTTCCTCGGTATGGGAACAGGTTCCTAGGTTATCCTCCTGCTTGACAAGTGTCCTCACCATTAGGTTAGAGATTTTTTTTCTCTCCTCAGAGCCAGGATATGCCACAGTCAAGTAGAAGATGCTGTTGCCTGATCATTATGCCACTCACTTGAATTCAGTTCCTTACCCAAAACCAGACAGATAATTTACTAGCAAGCATACTTCTCAGATGATTTATACAGGCAGTAGCCTGGATATACTTTGAGGAACAATTCCCTCCATCCTGCTTTAGAAGGTCTTTATTCCTATTCACCAAATTAACAGCTACCAGGAAAATTCAGCTCAGCCCTTCCTTTCATACCTACAACTTGGTGTTACCTTGCAAACTTGCCACGGGATTGCTGCTATCCCAGCTGCCCAAGAACTAAATATACAGGAACAGGGAAAAGCAACAGCAGGTTCTAGTAGCTTTACAAGTGTTTCCATTATTTCTTCTGCATTTCTGGCAAGCCAGCAAAACCCTAATTGTCCACTTGAATGTAGTACTTTGTGGCAAGGCAAATGCAATTTCTTGTGGAGTCTTAGGTGAGAATCCAAAGCAGATTTACTTTTGGAACCTCCAGCCCAAATTGCACATCCTCACCTCCACTTTGACCAGAGAAACAAACAACAATAACAAAAAATCAGTCATGCCAAAAGACATAATTGTCATATTTTAATTTGGCAGAGCAATAGCTTAAGTGGCTGTTTGGTTGAGTCCTGCATATACAATTGCACAGCATACTCATTTTAACTTTGCTTGAGCAATTATTGTGACTTTCAATATTAATCCTAATTATAGGACTAAAATGCTTTCATAAATAATTTTAAACACTGTTCAAATGACTAATAAATATAATGAAGAGCAAGTATAAAGCAGGATGTATCCAGTTAAATTACTCTTCAGTGTCCAATATCCATGGCATGTTTAATGATTATACTTCTGTCCATCTATAAATAATTATAATTATTTGCATTTATTACTATCAAACCCAGTAATTTGGCTAATTACTACAAACTGTATTTAACATATTTTCAGTTTTCAGCAGTAAGTCATTTCTTAATTTCTAATTATCACCATGTCCTTTATTTCTCTTAATCCTGATGTCATTTAGCTTTGATAAAGTGTCAGATATAAGTCTTCCAATGTTTCATAGCAATATATTCTGCTTCATTTAAACACTAGATTTTCATCAGTACATGAGTGTGTCACTATATATTACCTGGAAAGATGTTACAGCCTGTAACTTTCAGTGGGGATTGGACAATTCAATGGCACTCTCATAACCTGATAGCCCTCTTTGTCTTCTACACAGTGACAGCTGTCCCAGTGAAAGTCACTCTGAGGGTTGCAGCAGTTTTGAAGTCAGAGAGTGTGAGCCTTACTGTAACAGGTTCCCATTAGTGCAATTCTACTGACTTCATTGGAATTACCCTTCATTTACAGAAACATTATAATAAGGTTTTTACTTTTAGAGCTCCTTGAAAAATGAAAGATGTATGAATTACATCAGCTGAAAAGCATTTGAACTGGTCAAAAATGCTCCAGCAGAATACTTCTATGCCAGGGAATATTGTTTCACAGAAATAAAAATGTTCTGTGGAGACCTTTCAAAACAGCATGGAGCAAAGGTTCCCTCAGGATGAAGCCTGCTAGATGGGCTTCCAAACTATGCAGCTTCTGGCCACCTCACCTACTCCCTCAACAATGCACATGAGGGACTGGTAGACAGGTGAGATTGGGGAATCCTGGATTTCACCTCGTCCAGTTCCAAGTGCTGCACAGATGGCCTTTCAGATAATTTTGTAAGCTCCTACAGCTTAGAGGTTCCCAGTTAACAATGGGACAAGAGTTTAACTTTCAAACTCATTGCTCCTCAGCACCTGAACCCCCAGGCTGCCAGCATTTATGGCTCCAGCTCATTGCACAAGTCATCATGGCTGATGACTCTGGGTCAGCCTATTAGAAGGATCACCCTTGTAAAACCTAGATTTAATTTAGTTGGAAAAATCATCATTTCTGTCATTAATTCCTTCACAAAACAGAATTGCTTTTTCTCACATATTTCTCACATCTACCCATATCTTATTGGGACTACCATTGTTCATCAGGCTGTTATGACCAGTGAATTGCAAGATTTGTTTTTTCCCTTTGTGCTGATCATTTTCACACATCCCAATTCACAGTCCGAACAGCCCAGAAGTCTTTTACATTTTGTGTGAATGTATAGTTCAGGTCACCCTGTATCCACAGGGAAGTTCAGACTATAAGGATGCACTCTTCAGAGCCTTGAGCCTTTTAATGTTGTTTGTCAACTCGCGGAGAGCCTGCAAAGAAATTTCCCATTCCAACTTGATTGTGAATTATACCTAGAATGAGATACAGCAACAGAAAAGGGAGCAATTCAAGGTATTTCACAGACTGCAAACACCAGTCCTATAAAAATATGGGACATTGCTCAAGTTCCAGTTCTATTCATTATACAGATAAAGTCCGACGACTAACACCATTTATTTATTCTTTTCCCTTGAAAATGTTCTGAGCTGGAAAAACTCTTGGTTTTGCTGCTCACCATTTATCTTTCCAGGGATATGAAATAGCTCTTGAAAGGGGATGTAAATTTCCTTTTATTGGTCAGAATAAAGATGTTTATTTTAAAAAAGAGAGGAGCTGTTGTGTCTGACGTTAGAAAGAAGCATGCACGTACATGCTAGAGTAGAGGGACCATTCATGAATCACCTATTCTTAACCAAGTATTATCCTGGCTACCAAAGTCAGTGTCGGCTCATGCTACCAATTGCACAAGTGCTGGCCTTGAAACACAGACCTGCCCAAAGGTTATTTTAATTGGTACAGCCAGCTTTTCTAAAAATGTGTTTTCAGACTTGCAAGCTTGATATGTTCTAACTGTGGGTCCCCTAGCAGTCTTTCTCCATGGCTTGTCTTCTTGCAAGACATTCAGTGCTCAGCCAGTTTACCCTGTTATCCTCTGAGAAACTGGGGCTGGGTGCCACAGACTCCTGCTGTGTTCTTGGCAAGCCATTTATGATCAGAATCTTATTCACGCTTAATTTGAAAGAGTTCCCTTGGTCTTAGTGGGATGACTCAAGGGGTGAATTACTGCACAGGAACAGTGGAGTTATGAAACTTCAGACGTTTGGATATTTTTGTAAGACCCAGCTCAAGAACCCTATCCTTGAATCTGGGTACATGAATGAATAGTTCTTTTGATCTGAAACAAATTTGAAAAAGGTGACTTCTGAAGAAAAGCTGTTGCAAGAGATATCCACAAAGTGAATCTTGCATTAAGAAATCCAAGGATCTCCTTGCATACTTTGGAACTGGTACGCAATAACGAAGCAGGGTCCTCCACTGAGAATGGGAGCCGAGTAACGACAAACACCGATATGGTTAGATAGCATTCTCGTTTATTGTTCAAATCAAGCAGTATTATGTAGCATTTCCAACTAGTCATCCGTTGTCCACGCACTGTAACTAACTCTATGATTGGATACTTAAGTAAAATCAAGCCTGTCTACTGTCTACTAATTGGATAACATACGGCAAACAAGTGTCCTCCCTCCTCCCAGCTTGCGGTTATCACATCCCGTTAAACCTCCTTTTTTTCTCATGGATACCTCAAGGACACTCTCAGCACTAAGTCATGGTAATCTCACAGCACTCAGCAAGCAGGCCCTGCTAAGTCTGGCTTGTTCACTGCGTTCAGATACAGACCATGTCCATTCTGCTCTAAGAATTCCTCTACACAATAATATGCCTCTTATTTTACCAAAGAATTTGGGCTTTCAAATGCTTTAAGTAACACCAAGTTCTTCCTTACAAGGCAATTTTATCCTTACAAGGATATTTTTTCCTGAAAAACCTCTTCCCTTTATAGTCCTAGTGACGATGCCTGTCCTTGATACCCAAAATGGGGCAGTGGGCAGCCTTCCAAGGCACAGTTATACACAGGTTCAGTGCTCCTCCCTGTTGAACAACCTGCATCTTATTCTTAAAAGCTGATGCTTAAAAGCTGGACACTGAGCTCTGCTGCTTAAAATAGAAAAAGGCCACCCACTCCAAGTGCTTTGTTTCTTGGTGTGGCTCAAAGAGGAGATAGAGATGTGAGGAAAAGATTTCTAGTTCCTTCTTCTTGTTTCCCCGGTTTCTTTTCACCTTCCTACTGGTCTGATTAACATAACAAGTTTATGAATAGCTTCCTTTTCTGAAGTCTGGGAGCTCTAGACAGATGAACACCTGAGTAAATGTATTTCTTTCTCTTGGTGGTAGCTTAGAAACATGAAATTTGATAAAAAGGTCAGAGATGTTTGCACAAAGGTTGCAGATAATGAAGATGATAATAGAAACCTGGGGGCAAGTGTGCTTTTCATCATCTTTCAGAGAACAGCACTCTTTCTATTAAACCAGCTTTGGTGTTTAGTCTTTTGCAAACTTTTATATGAATCCCAGTTTGGACAATTAACTTTGGGGTCTCAAAATGAGTAATTTGAGCCCAGATCTATACAAAAAATATCAAAGGCTCTGTAAGCACTTCTTTGTGCATTTGTTTACTTCCCACTCTCCAGTCCTGAACTCCTTTGATCATTCCTGTGTTGGAAAATTGCTCAACACAAGACATTTTATAAGATTTGCTCTCATAAGTTAAAAACTAGACAGAGTTTCTCACTTTGGTCAGCAAATGTTCCCAAGAGGTGATCCTGAGTCTGTCAGCCTGATCCAAGGTTGGAGATATCAAATACAAAGCAAAATTCAGCAACAATATCAAAAGCCTTGCACAGAAGAAAATTTTGTACTGTCTTTGTGCCCTGTGCAAATAAAGAGGACATGAATAAAGGGGTATTTTATGAAACTTGCTCATTATTTGGTTAGGTTTGGGGTTTTTTTTAATTCAGAAAGGAAATGGAAAACCAATGTAAAAATTAGTTATGCCATTCACAGTCATTGATAGTGGTTTTATACTTGCCTATACTTCCATCCTGTACCACTGAAAAGTGGATTTTGGCAACTAAATGGCTGGTTCAGACACATTCTTTGGAGATAGATCTTTGGTTCTAACATCCCTTATTCCCAAACAATAAACATCTGTGTAAAGTGCCTTTAAGGCATAAAGACTGCATAAATTACAGAAGACCAAGCTCTGCTTTCTCAACTCGTGCCATCTACTGAAGAAAAATATTACCATTAAGTTTTGTTTCCTTATATTTTCCTCTTTTCAAACCAGCAGCCTGAAAAATTTACAGCAGTTGATGATCTGTTACCTCTGGAACAATGCGTTTCTGTACTTCAGTTTGGAGCCCAATTAATTCAGTTCTAATTAAGGTGTCCAGCTGTACTTCAGCTAGAGATCTGAGAAGTCTAACAAGTTGCCAGTAGGTGAGTGACTCTGTAGAGCCCAATCTCACAGTTCTGCCTCCCTCCACTCCACCTGCATTTCATGCACCAGTAGTCCAGGTAGCGCTGACACCCTCCAGAGTTTTGTAAGTGTGCCATGCCTGGAGTGCAGGAATTTCACAGGTACACATCTGGAGCACAGCATCTTGAATACAAGGACAGACATTTCCTTTGTGAGCTTAGAAGCTGGTCAGTCACAAGCAGCCCTAGACCAAGGCAGTTCCATTCTCCTCTACAAAACTAAAAGAGAGAATTACTGTAACTGGTAGAGATTCAGTCATGTAGAGGACAGTGTGCGGTTGCAGTCTTGCATTAAGATTTTAAAAATATCAAAAATATATTGAATTTATTAGAAAGGAGCAATTTTTCAAGATCATTATGGAAAATGCAGGACTGGCTCATGGAAGGGTTTTAGGAATGATATTTCCAAATGTTTAGCACAAACAGGGCATACCAAGCTCCAATGAGCTAGTTTCATTGTCCTTTATATCTTGTCTCTGTTTTACTTTCTGAATTCTCAGCCTCGCACACCTGAAAAGATGCTGCTTTTCTCTTGAAAAAATTGTGCTACCTATTCAGATTCCCATAAATAAGCTCAAAACAAACAGTTAGATTGCAGATTATTTTAAAGTTGTGTATTAAAATTAATTGTAATTTTATTGTATTTTCTTAATATTTCTCTGTCAAAAGAACTCTGAGGTTTTTACTTCTCTGTATACTCTTCTAAGAAGACTACAGTTCAGGCTAAATAAATGGTGCTGAACAGAGGAGAATTACAGATTTCGATGAACAATACTGGAAAATCTACACTCCCACAGGCAAGTCAAACACTCCAAAACAAACAAAAGCTAATTTTAAGTAGATAAAAGATTTTTTTTTCTTTTTTAATGCATTAATTTTGGATATAAATACATATGGGATCATTCTCAAATTCAAATTCAAACCTAAATCTTGTGTGAGTCACCCAAACCTATGTTTCCATAAATAAACATCCTGTGAGCACAGATATTCAAAAGGCAGAGGAAAATAGGTGAAACAAAGCAAATTCAAGATGTAGTGATGTATCACTAAAAATTTGCTGGTGTCATTAAAAACACAGAAAGGAAAAGGCACAATGGATACTGAAATTATTAGGAAATGCTTTGAGTTGTTTCATGAAGTTTGACATAATGATATTTCCTAACATTTCAGACTTCTGATTTTTCTTGCCATCTTTAGGAAGTTTTCTGAGAACTTTAATTCTAAATGCAAGATAAATATTTTCTTTTGAGCTTTTGAACAGAAGAATACAAGTTCCATGGAAATATTTTCCAAACCTCCTGGTTTACTAGGTCTCCTTACATAAATGATCAAAATTTAGACTATTTCAGCCAACAAGATTTTCAAAGGCATCTAAGGGTTTTAGACATATCATCACCTTTGCCACAAAGAGGAAAAGAATAGTGCACTAAAGAAACTAGTAACTCAGCTTCTTAAAAGAGCTTTGAAAACCTCCTTATGTGTACAGCAATATATCCCCTGGAGTTCTATCAATGCTGAACCAAGTGTATCTTTAAATTATTAAAGAAGATGCAATTAAGGTAGTAATAGGAAAATAAAACTTTCTTTAAAAAAAAAAAAAGTACTAACGAGATTACTTTTATGAATTCCAGCCTGTTTCATGCCATCATTCATTGTCACGGATTGTATTTACCATGTACTTGCATGTTTTTTCCCCAAATACAGAACAGAACTCATACCATAAGTGCTGGCTGTAAATGGTAACTGTAGGAAACAAATAGAGATATAAGCAGATGGGGATTATGCAGAAGCAGCCCTGTGACAGTGGTATAAGTTACCATTCTCAGCCTGTCACCAACTGCTTATCGTGCCCTTATCTCAAAGGTTATCCAATCTCACAGCAGAGTCGCTGAAGGGGAAACTACTGTACCTGCTGCAGTTGAGATAAGACAAATTATCAAATTCCTAGTCAGGGTAACCTCATTTTGACTGAGACAGATTAGGGAGCTTGCATTGGGCAGGTGTCTCTGCAGGCATGCAAAAGCAGTAGTCTTCAAAGAAAGTCAAGACCAAAGACCCAAAATCTATGTCTGCTAGCACAGAAGGATCTGGGACATGACATTTATCTGCTGTTTAAAACACATTCTTCAGATTTTGCCTTCTTAATGCATGCAGTTGATATTCAGGGGAATAGGAACAGAGAGGAATTGTCTCAGAAATAATCCTGATAGGCGATATTTATATCCCACACAGTCTTTTTAAAGCCATGCTTGTGCTGGTAGATTTCGCTGAACAGGAGTAAATGAGAATCTCTGCAATGTTTGGAAGTCTTTTGGTATGCTGACTATAAAGAGATATTATTCTCCATTTCCTCAGTTATTCATTCCTGGCCATTTATTTGACAACCACTCATTTTACAATTCAGCTCTAAATCCTTGGAACAAATGGCTTTGATAAAGTTCTAGGTGCTCCTCTGTTTTTTTAACCAACTAATGGCTCCCCAAATTCAAATGATTTTGAATTCTGGTTTTAGTCACATAAGGATCAATAGTTTTGTCTTCCTGCTTTTCTTTTCACAAAAAATACTGCCTTTCTTATATCATTCTTTCTTCTTAAGGGACTCACCCAGCATCTTTTTCATTTCTTTGCCTTTCTATAAAGCACAAAGCAATCAAAAGGTCTGATTTTTTGACATGGAACTTGTAAACTATTTTTGTGTCCATAATCCTGGGAAAAGAGACTAGATTAAAATTTTTAAAGCCTCAGAAAAGAAAATCAGAATGAATATTAGAGATTAAACACAACACAGTCTAATCTAAAGGTCTGTCTACCCAGAGAAGGCATATACTTTTAATGATAATGCTCTAGGTAAATTAGCTCCGCTCCTTCATTCCCAAATGTGTGGATTTCCCTAACCTTCACGCCAAATGTGCTACTACACTGTTATTACTGTTTAGGGAAAGGGATCATTGCACCTTTGAAATTATGCTTCCACCTTTAAACTAAGATAGACTTTGAACAGATGAACAGATTAAAGCACGTCTGTATTAGACTAGGAGTTGTTGACTCTTTTAGGATCACAAATGACACGAGTTAAGGATGGGGAAATATAGTAGCATATAAAAAGAAAAAATACCTTCTCTTCCCAGGCTCAGGGAAATGTTGCTAAGCTTAGAGGAGAGGACTATTTCAGAAGACTCATATTAAGGATTCTCAGCATTGTAAAAAGAAATGAATTATGTCAACCTAAGGAAGAAGGAAAAAGCCTGGCTGGAGCAGGATTGATCCTACTGTAGGATGACTGAGTAGGGAGAAGAGTGGTACAAAAAGCAAGTGAAGTGACCTTGAGAGCAAGGTAGTCTGCTCCCAGCTGCTATGAAGGAGATAGTTTGGATAAAGGAAAGGGAACAGAGAGACTGCTGCTTCTTGTAAAGCCAGTTAGGAAATGGCTTCCTTTCCTGGAATTCTCTCTACTGCTGTTATTTTCCCCTTACAGTGCTATGAGGTTGGACAAGACCTGTTGGGAATCCAAATGAGGTCAGGGGCAAAGCTTCTCAGCCTGGGATAGCACGTCAACTTTGATGTTCTTCCGGAGACAGTTTAGCTTGAAGCTTTGTCTCTTCAGCCTCACATTCAGAGTGATTTGATATGCAGCCATTTCAAGAGATCTCACATAATTCAAGGGCACTTTTATTCAGCATTTAGTTATGGACCAAATTGTAGTAAGAGAAGAATTTTAGCTGGCCCTCAGAGTACAGACATCATCATTTTTATGTCCCAGAAGCCCTTCAGGTCTGTATTTTTAGCCTGTCTGAGCTTCTGTACCATCCCTGAAAGGCATCCTGGTATGAAGTAGATAGCAAGAAAAAAAAGCACATGCTGCTGACATGCAAGGGCCCAGAGCTGTTATTAAAAGAAGTAAATCCTCCTCAATCTTCCTCAGCCATTCCTTCTCTCCTTTACATAAGGATGTGAAGTCAAGACAGATTATTTCAAAAATATACTGTAGTATTCTCAAGGCTAAGGCATAGAACACTAAGGTTATATCCATAACAAAAAAATTAAATGGTATTAGAGTGAATTATCTGACCCAGACAACAACCAGCACAGTCTGGCCAAGTCTGTATCCTCAAAATCCAAAACAAGGTGTCATATCCAAACTGCCTGTTGGGAATTGGGTTTGGCTAAGCCACCTCCCAGTCTATAACTGGGAATTGCTTGAGAGACTATTAGTTGTCCCCTGCTGAAGATATACCAAGTATCCTGCTAATAAATTGATTATTAAATTTCAGTACTTGTGCTTGTACCCTGACACAGTTTAGTATAGTAAAATAGCTGTAATCTGAGTGACATTACAGCAATAATTAAAAATTATTGGGATAGAAATTGAAGTCAGCCTGAGTAAAAATGGCGCACAGGCAACTGCATTAGTATTGTCTCTAAATCAGGCTTCCCAGCTGACTTCATCTCCCACACTGTCCTGTGGCAAAGGACTGAGACGGGAGGCCATGGTGACCCAGGGGAAAATTTATCCAGCATGGCAAGCACAAAGCCTTGACACACACAGATCCATGAGGCACCCAAAATACACCACACGACTAAAAGGAAGCTCATTAGTTACTACTGTACATTACTTTAATCAATAAACCCAATGTTATTTTATAGAGATATTCAGTCTGAAAAAATTTTAATTTGCCATTAAAAATATTTTGACGGAAGATTTCCTGTTTGTTTCAATGTGTCATAGTAACTGACGGCCACAGGGCAGAATAACATTGCCTAAAGCCTTTCTCCCTGTGGCATCCATTCTGCATGCAAGGCAGATGAACATTTGCTTTTCATTCTCTCACATTTTCTGCCACATATCCTTCAAAGCTTTAATTTCCTGAAGGTTTGAACTGATTCTATTTTAATCCTTATCTGCCACTATGCAAAAGATTTTCCTAGTTCACCTTGCAGAAGGAAGACTGATTACACAAGACATAGATTGGGCTAGTTTCAAATGACATACTCCTCGAAATATTTTTGCCTCACAATACACACACCAGCTTTGCATTGCTCTTTCACTAAAGCAGTTAGACTCACGTCTCCAGCCAACATTAAGTTCTTGTTTAGAATGGAGCCAGGCCCAGTTTTGCTGAATGGAGATAAGCTTCAGTGACACCAAAAGGACTGTGCTTAGTGAGTCACAGAGGAATCTCTTTTTAATAAAGTTATTTTTAAAAAGTTAATAGAACAATCTGACTTCAGCATGTGCTCTATTGTTTTGGTTAAGAAAGGCTCTAGGGTACTGTTCAGCTGCTCCTGTTCCCAGTGAAATGCCCCAGTCAATACACAATGAATCAGTGGAAGAACGAACATGAGAAATACCTCTCTTTTCTTGAAGCAAATAGAATGAGACTAATAAGAAAAAGAAAAAAAATGGGTATGTCCTCTGCCCCACTGAAGTCAGAAAGAACATTAGTCCTGATTTTAATGAGTCTAGAGCAAAAATCTCAGAAAATTAAGTAGAAAACCAGAAGTTGAATGGTCATGAATGGTAAAATGCCAAAAAACAAATAAAAATAAAAGAATTTAAAAAGAGATAGAGATAAAATCCTATCAGGATTAAAGAATGACTCTAATCTGGCAACAGTTTAGACAGACTTCATAAAAGCAGAGATGTTTGATGGAATATTGTCAAGTCAAAATGGAGTCCGGTAGTTCATAAGGCTTTAACAAGACCATAGCAAACAACATTGAAGGATAAATATCAATTTATTTCTGAAGTTTTTATATTTTGCCCAGAGCAAGAATGCTCGGTGCCTGCCTTAAACCAAATACTTTCTAAAATATACTCAGAGAGAAAACAGACAAGCAATAGAAAACAGATAAGTTTCTGTACAACTTAATACCAAAAAACAATTTCACTTTCATAAGCTGAATTCTGAAATTGCTTGGAATAAAAGATATAACAGTGAAGTGAGTCTAGGTTTTGACAATTTGGCTGTTTCATTTGAAAGCCAACAGTTGGAAATGGCCAGAGCAACTTTGTCTGGCTTGGCTCCACTCTGCTAGCCTCTAGAAAAACCAACCTGCTAGTTTTGGAAGAGGAGGAGAGGAACTCCAGTCCCATACTGCAGGTGGGAGAAGAGAGGTGGGTAAGTGAGTACCTGCTGTCCCAGGGGCAGTGGAGGAGGCCGTGGCCTCAGCAAGGGTCACGAAAGGGGTCAGGAATACGACCACAGTCAGGTGTGAAAACACCAGAAGTCCCATACTCCCATCTCACCTGATGAGGTATGGGGTTTTAAATCTCACGTTACTGGTCCTTTCCAGATTTTGGGGCACTGCAGGCTGGTTTACAATGGTAGTCTCTGATGAAGAGGTAGTCCAAATTACAGATGTCTTATAGATTTCTTCAAATCCCACTAACCTTCCTGAAACCTGCTTCATCTTTTTCCTTCACACATCACTTTTAGATTACTATAAAACCGAATGTTGCCATTTCTAACAGTGAAAGAAGATGCTAAATTATATGTACATGGCAAGACTTGGAGGGGGGCAGCAGGATGGAATGTGACCCATGCCATACAGATGGTGTCTGTGGGAAGAGGTTGGGGCTGCCCAAAACTCAGACCATCAGGAAAGTTGGTAGTGCCTCTGTGAAAATGTGTATGTGAAAGGTCAGAAAACACTGGTCAGGAGGGGAGAGAGAGAGGGAGAGAGAGAGGAGGGAACAAAACGAACAAACACAAAAGAGCAAGAAACGGCAGAGCAACACCAAGGCCATAGGAAGATGAGATGCTCCATGGCAGAGCACATAATCCCAAAAGGACTGTAGTTCATGGAAGACCTGTGCCAGAACCGAGGAAAAGAGTGAGAAAGAAGGAGCAGCGCAGAGAAACTGCTATATTGTGACCATAACACCTCCATGACACTCATTGTTAGAATTAAAGAACTAAGTGTCAACTGTGGTGATAATAAGCAAGGAGAGAGGAGTCAGGAGTGAAGGAGTGAAGCTGAGCCTGGGAATAGAGAAGGAAGGATGTTTCCTTAAGTGTGTAAACATTTGTTTCTTCTTGTAGTTGTTTTTCCCAATACCTTAACCAATACCCAAATATTTATATCAATTGACAATAGATCAAGTTATATTTCCCAAAGCTGAATCTGTTTTACCTGTGTTAGTAACTGGTAAATTATTTCTCTTTATTTGTCCCACAGTTCTTCTTGCTCTCTCATCTTCCCCCCTATATCACTGGGTGGGGGACTAAGCAAGTGGCTGTGTGGATATTTGACTGTGAGCCAAAACAATGCATTATCCATCAAGATGACAAAATTCAATTTTGCCTGTGTTCTGTAGAAACCTGAGATTGGTTCAATATAATGTTCAATTACTGTATCTCCCATGCGGTACCAAGGCATTTGGTGATTCAAATCCTTCTTATAGAGGAAATGCTTTTAAATTAATACATTTTGGAGGGAGAAATTTAAAACTGTTCTTATTTCGATGTTTTTGTGGTGAGGAAGAGATGAAGATCATACCTTAGTATGATGATTACTCTGGGAGCAATGGGGTTATTCAAGAATAGACATTATTATTAGTTGGTTAGGAATATGAGACAAACTACTCTGTGCTAACAAAGGCACATCACAAAATGTAGTACTTTCACATGAAACACAGGAGAAAGCCATTTTGTCCCTCAAGGAAGCTGCAGAAAGCAAACCTAAGGAGTGAATACCTCCCTCCTGTATCTAAAACAGTCTTCAGCATACCTCCAGGGTACTGGAATATATTCAGAATCATGAAAGTACCATTTCAAATTCAACCGCAGTGTGTGATAAATGCCAAGATTTTAATCGTGTATGCCAGTGAAAATCCAATATTGGCTTATTTATAATTAAAGTTTATCAGTAAGGAAGACGTGAAAATTGCAAGATCGTGAGCAAGGAGCTGTATACAGTTATTTTCTTTGCCAAGTAAAACACCAATATTAGATTATCTCCCATCAGTAATGTTATATAGATGTTTTACATTTAAATATTACACAGAATCTAAGCCCAAGAACATGTAGATATCAAATTGTCTGTCTTGAAAAACTTGTTCCCTAGATCAGTCAAATATTTAGGTTTAGATTGAAAATAGCATTGAAATTACTTCTTCTTCTTCATCATATAGTAAATCAGTGATGGAAACAGTATTAAAAATTGGATCTCAGAAGTCCATATCACCCAGTCTCAAAAAGTTGTCTTCCATCTTACATAGTGTTAATCTGATGAGTTTTTATCTGAGAAACACTCAGTTGCCTCCAGCCCTGTTCAGTTCTTTCTTCCTTCTAAAAGTAGGAGCCGATCTGCTGACTTGTACTATTGGATTTTTTGATGTGGGCACCTTTTCCCAATAAACTTCACTGTGTCTACCAGCGCATTTTACACAAGCTACTAAACATCCATCAGATGGAAATGATTCACAGTCTTTACTGATTAGGTCATATTTGAGTCAGTGACCTAGAGCTGAATAGTAATGACAGCTTAAATTGCTTTCTACCCTACTGCAAACAGCCATATGCTGAAATACAGTTGAAAGATGCAATTTAGCATACTTCGGTTTTATAACAAAGAGTTATCTGTTGCAGCTTTAATTCCAGTCAGAGTAAAACCTTTGACAGTTCACTAACCAACCAAATATAGTTATGTAGAACTGGGAATGCAGGTATTTACATGCAAAGATCAACAGTGATTTTGTGGGGTTTTTCAACAGCTGCAGAGTTTTGTCGGCATACCAAATGCTACATTTCATTTTCACTAAGTTTGTTGATGTTAAGATCCAGAGACAGAAAAATTTGTGGAAGAATTACAAGAAATGTTGTTGCAGTTGCAGCATCCTTAGTATAATCAAGTGTACTTTGTGTGTTTTGAAGTATTCTCAAATCAGGATTTTATGGATTTTGATTTTGTTTGGCTGATTCTTTCACATACTGAAATATTTTATAAGTGGAAACAAATATTATTAACAAAATGATCATAATTCTTGGTTACAGTGGCTCTCTAGATAGTATCCATTGTAAATTAAAGTGGAAGGTGATGCGATTACATTAATGATCACTAGGAAATCATTATAGCACTTTCCATAGTCCAGAAAGAGAGTTCCTGGGCCTCATGTATGATATTCTCTAGATAACAAGGCAATAGATCTGCAAAGAAAGAACTAGCTTCCTGCCCTTCATTTATAGCATGCATTTAAACTTGATTTGCATTCAAGATAGCATATGCATATTCCCTTATATTTACTTCCAAGTGGATTGAGGGAAAGTAAATTTGGTTCAGTTTTATGCAGACCTGAATATAAAGCACAGCTGTGCTTGACACCTCATTGTTCTCCTACTTAAAATATTCTTATGGTGTTTGTTCAAGGGATTTTTTATGCCAGCTGCAGCTCTCACATTACTTCTAGTAAGAATTAAAAAAAAAGCTAAAAAAAAAAAAACCAAGAAAAAAAACCAAAAACAAAAAAAAAAAACCAAACCAAGCCAAAACCCAAGGAAAAAAAAAAACCAAGAAAAAAAACCAAAAACAAACAAACAAACAAACAAAAACCCACTTTATTTTAGCTCTGCAGCACTGTATTCTGTGAATACAAAATGAAAATCTTGTTGCTCTTTCTCTTCACATTTCAGCATTGGTAACTCCATTTGCTCTAACAAACCAGGCCACAAACAGTACTCCTGTCTAAGGAGTCCCACAGTAAAGACTGGACAGAGTCCAAATTTATAAGCTCTATGGACATTATGAACAGCATCCACATACAGACAGAAGAAAGAATTGAAGGATGCTGTGGCATTGTGTTGCTGCTTGTTCATGCTTTCTCTCTGTTAAAATGGCACACATTTTGGTTTACAGTCTGTCAAGGTCACCCTGAAAAGTTGCTCCACCCTGGAGCATATTGACTGCTCTCCTCTGTAGGGTATAACCTGTGAAGTCACTGACATGTTAGATTGAGCAGCCTAAATTTCCCAAGATTATCCTTGCTTAGGTGTGACAGTCAAGAGTAGACTCCTCTAATCATCAGTCTTCCCATGGTGACAGAGACCAACCTTGCAATGACATCAAGCCAGCTCGTCTTTGGATATATTTCTTGCTGCACGGACAGACGTATTTCCAAATTGTTTGCATGCTCGCTGTTGAACCCTCCTCGACTGTAGACAGTACTTCACAAGCCCACACTGCACTGCTGAGCTCAGCAACATGGAAGGCGTGAGGGCACAAAGCAATAAGCCTTGATTGCAATGGCCTGTTCCACACCCTTCATCCCTTTGAGCAGTGTGACCACATTTTCTTAGGCTTCCTTTTGATAATGTATTCACAACAGCCCTCAACCCTGTCTAAGTCATGATCTCTCCTTGTATTAGTTGTTGATCCTGGGAGTGAGGCCACCAGATTACAGCAGAGCTGGCTGCACTAAGATGCCCTGGTAGGACCCAGTCATCCTGCTCATTCAGTAGCAGACAGGGTCTGCCAGGTCCCTGTGCAAGCTGTATAAGGTTCAACAGTATGTAAAGATGTGGCCATCCCTGTGACCTTGTTCATGAGTCCTTGCTGCATCATAATTGACCAAAGACACTTTTGAGTTCTGCATGCAAAAGTTAAGCACCTTGTATTGAGTTTGCATGGCCAGATTTTGGTAGTGGGGGGGCTATAGGGTGGCTTCTGTGACAAGCTGCCAGAATCTTCCCCCTTGTCCCGCAGAGCCAATGGCAGGCACGTCCATGATGGATCTGCTGCTGGCCAAGGCCAAGCCACTCAGGAATGATAGTAACACCTCGGTGATAACATATTTAAGAAGGAAAAAAGTTATTGCACACTTGTAATTGCAGCCAGAGAAGAGCAGGGTGAGAATATGTGAGAGGAACAGCTCTGCAGACACCCAGGTCAGTGGAGAAGGAGGGGCAGGAATTGCACCAGGTGCCAGAGATGAGGTTGCCCTGCAGCCCGTGGTGCAGACCACAGTGGAGCAGCTGTGCCCCTGCAGCCCATGGAGGACCACAGGGATGCAGAGATCCACCTGCAGCCCATGGAGGAGAGCCAGGCTGGAGCAGGTGGATGCTATGAATCCGTGGCAAATCCACACTACAGCAAGATCCTGGCAGGGACCTCTAGACCCATGGAGAGAGGAGCCCATGCTGGAGGGGATATCCTGGTAGGAGTTGTGACCCTGTGAGGGACCCACGCTGGAGCAGGCTGTGCCTGAAGAACTGCACCCCATGAAAGAGTGGCCCAAAGTGCAGCAGTTCATGAAGAACTGTTGCTGTGGGATGGACTCATATTGGAGAAGTTCATGGAGGGCTGTCTCCCATGGAAGGCAGGAAGGAGAAGGAGGAGCAGAGGAAGGACTCCTCCCTGAGCAACAGCAACATTTGATGAACTGAACATAGTCCCCATTCCCATCTCCCTGTGCTGCTGTCAGGGAGGAGGTAGAGCTGGGAAGGAAGGAGGGGTAGGGGTAAGGTGATTTTAAGATTTATTTTACTCCTCATTATCCTGCCCTAAATTTATTGGTAATAAATTCAATTAAGATCCCCAAGCTAAGTCTGTTTTGCCCATGATGGTATTCAGTGAGTGATCTCTCCTGGTCCTTAGCTCAGCTCAGGAAGTTTTTTTATTTTCTCTCTCCTGTCCACTTGTGGAGGGCAGTGATAGAGTGGCTTTTATGGGTGCCTGGGTCAACCCATTACAAACCTAAATGAAGTTGCCATAGGCAGATCACTGACCAGCTAAACTGGGTGAATCCAGAAGAAAAGGGTAGAAGACGGGAACTCAAAGTGCAGAGAGGCACCCTAGCAACAACAGGATCTTGTCCTCTGAGGAACAGGAGTATCAACCTGACTGTAACAGATGATGGTGCACTTGGAGACAAGAGTTTCATATACTTAGCTTGTGAATGCTATAATTTTGTCCATAAAATGTCTCCTGTGATCCCCAAATGCCTGAAAGATCAGGAATTTATATCCTAAATGCAATAGGTTTAAAGACTGATGTTGGGCACAATACAGCATGAGCTCTCTTCCTTCAGATTTCCTTAAAAAAAGGTAAAATGCAAAACACCCTTCATTTTCTCTTCTGCTTCCTAACTGTGAAGGTGTGAATCCTACTATCCTAGGTTTAACACTGAAGCTTCCCAGGCACCTAACATTCCTCTTCAGCACAGGCCTGGAAGCATCTTTGTCTTGGCTGACCTCTATTCTCATGTTCTCTCACACACAAATGAATTCTGGAGGTGAGACACCTGCTCTTTAATTTTTGTGTTTCACAGGCATGCTCTGAATCATAGAATCACAATGGTTTGGGTTAAAAGGGACCTTAAATTTCATCTGGTTCCAGACCCCCTGCCATGGGTAGGGATGCCACCCACTAGATTAAGTGCCTAGGACCACGCCCAACCTGGCCTCGGTTGGTTGAATGCAACCAGTCAGTTGGTAACACACAAAACAGATCTCTGTCTTCAAAGTTCTGCTTGCTCAAGACAGGTCGTCCTTCCCATGCAGCAGTATCACTACACTGGTACAAAGCAGTGCTTGTTAAAGGCAAAACTGAGAAGGATAAGCAATGACAGTTGCATGTTAATGACACCTCATGCAGCCATATTATCACACCAAAAGGTTTTAAAGAGGTTTAATAATCTATATTGGTAACAACAGAGAATGAATATCATTAGTTTCGGTTAAATATTGCACATGTATTATCAATAAAAGCAGTATCTTCAACAAAAACACATGTGTTTAATGTAAGTCTTCTCCTGTTCTCCCTGTCCTACTTCCACTGCCATCAGTGGAAAATCTTAGTCTTTCCTCTGTATTTCTCTGAATGGTAGCTAATCAGAGAATATCCCTGAAACTGAGCATTCAGTTTGACAGTCTTACTTATGAATATGTTTCTCAGATGTGGAAACCCCACAGAGACTTGTATTTCAGTATGAGTCATATTTCATCACAGTATGTTAATTTAGTTACTCGTTTCCATTGAGGGATTGTCTTATAGAACACGTCAATGGAAGCCTTATTGTTTCCAAAAGAATATTATGTCATCTTAATGCAGTTTAGATCCAGTGCCCGCAGCTGCCTTCTGTTTGAGACTTGTTTCATTTAAGTTTATAACATTCTGAGAGACTTAATTCCCATTCATAGCTGCTTGGATCTAGGTCTTTAGTTTTATTATTGATGTGATGCAGCATGAGTTATCCCTCTAAAAGCTGTTCTCAGCTGAATGGTTAAGCAAAACATCAATCCGGCCCCAGGGCTCAGAGCTAATCTTTCAGCTCATTACATTTTAAAGATTGCAAACAGTCAGAAGGCCTGGAATTTATGTAACTTGGGTTATATACAATAAAAGCATGTAAAAGTTATATAACTTAATGTTCATATCATATGTTGAAAAATAATAGGTATATCAGACACAGGAACATAGCAAAAATATCTCAGAGGAGTACTTAAGGTTATCCTTTGACTAAACACATACAAAGAGCAATGCATTTTCACAAATAATTAATTCTCTCACCATTTCAAAATGAAATGCATATTTTTCCACTATTTAACTTTTATAATGGCATTCTCATGAGTACTTTAATAATACTCTTAAATCTTTGCAAGTTTAAATTGAGTTTATGAACAGGCTAATTAATTTTACTGTCCTCATTATGGGAACATCAAAGTTCCTATTTACCTGCGCTGTTAATAACTTGTCTGTAGAAGAGTATTACAATTCATACCAAGATTTTATCAGAGAAATATCTAAGGAAGTACACAGTCAGGTTTGTAAGTAGAAAGGGGAAAATGATGCCAATTCAAAAATAAGATCAAGACTCACATTTCCATACCTTTGTTTTTATCTCTTAGGGTACATTGTAAGGTATGCACTCAATAATAGAATTGCCCTATCAAAATATCCCACACTTTTGGTATTTTATTAAGAATGAATATCTCTTCTTTAAGACACAAGATGGATTAAACAATGTCTGTGTGGTCCTCAAGGCTAATATTATGGAGGCCAAGTGAGAAGTTCCTAAGCATTCTTTCTGACCTTAAAATCTGTAAATCCCAGTCTGACAACCTCAATGCTTAAAAAAAGTATGAAATTTTAAAAAGCACCTTTTTTTTCTTCTTCATCTTCCTCTTCAGCTGTGTCATTTTATAAATCATCTCCTGTCAGGCCGTGGTGTGACACTGTGGCCTTTTTCCACCAAACAGTCTACCTGATGCACCAGATGCTGCCAGTTGGTGGACTACACAAGGCACTACTTTCAAGAGCCACAAGAGCTGGCACACACCCCAGCAGCACAGCACTGTTATCTCTCCTGTGCTGGGCATGCACTCGGCCTGGGATAGCTCTTATCCCAGTAAACAGGCTAACACACTCATGCCTGCACTGCTTCATGCCACCCGAGTCTCAAGCACAGAGGGAAAAGCAGCAGGAGACTGGGAAACTGAGTATGAGGTGCATGAGGTGGACAAAGGAATAATTTTATATTTACCCAAGTAAATATAGTTCCTCTTTTTTTTTTTTTTCTTTTTATGACACTAATACAGTCATTCCACTGAACTCTGAGTTCTTAACAAGAGCTAAATTAAGACTATCAACCCTCCAGGATCCCTACTTCCTCAATGGAAAATAAAAGGCTTCTACAGAGAGCAATTCAGTGCAGCTAAAATCTGAATCAGTTCCCAAGATTCTGCCACTATATTAAGATCTATTACCACAGAGCCCCTTCTTCTGGAATAGGAAGTTTTCTGCTTCAGTGAGACCACTCCCAATAATAATCAGTGAAGGATATAGTAGCGGATGTTATGGCTATGGAGACTTCCAGACTTTTTCTGGCTGTTTGTCGTTATGTTCACATATTCACAAGCAGAAAGCACAGAATTTAAAACAATTTCCTTTAATATATGGTTCTCATGGAACCCATTATTCCCTGGGTAGTCACGGACAAAATGCATCTTAGTTTTTTTAAGTTTATCAACAGACCTGCCCACTGAAGTCAGTCTTATGGAAAAAAGATCTCCACCTCTTACTTACATTAGAATCCATTTCAGAGGGATTAGAAGCAGTTCTTTAATCATTTAGCTCTTTTTAGATACCTGGGGAGGAGAAGAGTTTTGGACTTACAACCTGACTCTATTCCCATTGAAGTTAATGGGAGATTTGCCATTAATTTCCAGAGGAAGAGGATGAGGCCCTAGTCTTTTGAGAAAATGATGCAGTAGTGCTTAATGGATCATGCAGACCTCCTCAGTTGAAAATACCTTTGTGGTTCCAAGTTTCCATCTACCTTTCCTGGATAAACATGAACATTTAGTTCTCTCTTTCAAATTGTTTCCAACTAACATTTGCAACACAGTCATATTCCCTTTTTGTCTTCTGTTAAAAAAAGAAATACTTAGCATGTTCCATGATATTAGGAAATGCCAAGGAATCATTCCAACAAGTAAAATTTCATACATCTATCTGGCTAGGAAGAATAAATAATGACCTTTTCCACATGCCAGCAAATATAAAACGTTCATATTTCCACAGGCACAAGCTTAATGGCCATCTGAGATGTCTGATTCATTTATGATTTAAGCACTGTTTATAGGAGTTGACCAAAGAATTTACTTGATATCACTGAGGAATGCAAAACACATGAGTAAATTATACAGTGCAGATATCCACATGCAACTCTCCAAGAGTGAAATAAAGCACATTTGCTCTAAAAAAGTAAACCTTTGCATGCACACCCACTTCTATACAGTCATGCAGTCCATCACTTCAGACCAGTTCTGTAGTTTTTCAGTTAGCATATTACACGTGTATAATACCACATTTGAAGTCTGAATCTAACTTATGTCTCCTGTTGATGTTACTCCCTTTGCACTGCTCTCTGTCTGTTTGTGTGTTGTGCCTATCTTTACCTGACAACTGCTGCTAAGCACAGACCTCATCTCATGCCAGAACTGCTGTTTTCATGAGGAGCACTAGTCCCTTTCCCAATTACGCTTCTAGAACCATTGGAGATTAATTGCTTGTCTGGCAGGTGCTGCTGCAGAAGGGTGTGGAGCTGCTATGTTCTGTATTTGACAAACTTCATCAGATGGTACTAAATACTCCATCTATGCATGGGAAACAATGGACAGAAATTTATGTTTCTGTGCTAGACTGGACATTTCAGATCCTCTGTAGGGCCTCACACCAGTCAGCACAGATACCTCCAATGACAGCTTAATTCCTTCTGCTGTAAGCTGTTATCAATAGATGCAATGAATTAACCTCTGGAAGTGCCCATCTCACTCCAATATCTCTAGTTACATTTAACTAAATTAAGGCAGTGTATGTGTTCATCCTCTGGCATGCTATTGTCCATACTGCCTAACTTTTAGCATGATCCCTGCTGTAGTTTTGACCTGGGTCAGCCAGCACTCTCCAAAACAAAGTCTGGGTGTATTTCAGGAGCTAGTCAGGGATGATTCCCAATACTGACAAAAAAAAAAAAAAAAAAAAAAAAAAAACAACGCCTGTCTCAATTTATGTACTGGAATAGATCTAGCTTACATAACCAGCTTAGATGATGTACATATAATTGCAGCATGGCCCTAGACTAGGTGACATGAATCCCATCCAGTGTGACTGAAATGTTCACAGCTGGCCAGTGACTGCAGACATTCTATTAAGGACAAGAACTTTGCTCCTGCATTTCCAGATAGAGTAAAGAGTAACTGCTTCAAAATCTTGTCTGACAGTAAAATGACTATTAATGTTTTTCAGCCTTACTTAAAATTGGCCCCATTGCACCAACTGCTGTACAAACAAGACCTAAAAGAAAACATCTCAAATACTCTGAATGAAACAAAGAACATGAAAAGGTAAGAGGAATAACGGGATGTAAACTGATATGGTTTGATCAGCAGCAGTATGGTCATTTCAGATAAGCAGTGTACATTTTATAGAATGGCGTGGGTTTGAAGGGACCTTTAAGATTATCCAGACAATCTCCTGGTCTAGTGGTGGGCAGGGATATCTTCCACTACACCAAGTTGCTCAAACGTCCACCCAAGTTGACCTCGAACACTTCCAGGGATGAGGCATCCACAGTTTCTCTGGGCAACCTGTTCCAGTGTCTCACCACCTTCACAGTAAAAAAATTTCTTCCTTATCTCCAATCTAAATTTTCTCTTTTTCAATTTAAAACCATTCCCTTTTGTCCTGGTCTCAGTATAAAGTCCCTCTTCATCTTTTTTTTAAGTTTTCTTTAATATCAAAAGGTCACAATAATGTCTCCACAGAACCTTCTCTTCTCCAGACTGAACAATCCCAGCTCTCTCAGCCTTTCCTCAGAGGAGAGGTACTCCAGCCCTCTGACCATTTTCCTTGCCCTCCTCTGTACCCACTCTAAGAGGTTCATGTCTTTCTTGTACTGGGGATCACATTTTGAAATCTTTGTCTATTCATTCTTTCATGATGTCCAGTGCTGATATGCAATATCACCCTAAAACGGATATGCCATGATACATACTAGACAAGATGCCTTGATGCATAAACTGGCATGCTGCGATTAAGACATTTTCTTGAGGACTTCAGACAGTCACTGGAATTTAGGCAGGAAGAATGAAGGCTGCTGTGACTAAAGGAAAATTTTTATATTCATTTTTACATTAAAGATTGTCATGCAGTATGACAGACAGCATATAAAAGCAATGTAAGAAATGTGTTTTCCTTTACAGTCTCTCACACTAGCCTAAAATATATTATTTCCTCCATAGTGACTTCTCAAAGGCATTAGGCAATCTGGATGTAATTCATTTGACTTGTATTTTGCAGGGTCGTATTCCCCCCTGTTACTGCTTTGCCATAAAGGGACTGCATAAAGAGCATCCCAGAACACAGGCAGACTTCAGAAGGAAATTTTTTCAAACCAGTAAGCTGGCTGCTTAATATGGCCTATTATGTGGAACACAGTCAAAAGGTACAAACATTCTGAGCGTCTAGCCTCAGTTAAGTGGAGAGTGGGACTTGTTTCATGGTCAAATACTTAGACTCCCTGGAACAATTTGTTTGATTCCTGGAAGAGCTGACTTGGATGCTGAGATTTCCAAGGTTCCACTGGATGCCGTGGAACTCACTGTGGGAGCGGCTGCAGCCCGCTAGCCAAAGAAATTAAAACCTGAAGTCCTCTCACTTGTGGTAAACTTTACACACTGCTGCAGGTTTCACATGACTCCAATGAGTCATGACCTATGGCCAAAGTAGTACTTGTAGTCAGTGGTACAAAATATGTCATTGTGGTTATTTGGTAGCTTCTGTCACCTAAGCTGTAGCTGTAGGTAAAAGCTCTCGGTGATTAGTTTAAAAATATGCCTTAAGATGGCCTGGGAAGAAAAAAAAAGTGATGCAACATTCAAAAGCATCAGTACAAAGTGTCCCATAAACTTCACATGGGTTTTAGCTCAGGCCCTGCAGGAACATACTTTACTAAGTGGACAGGAAAAGTCAGCAGTCAGGAGGTGATTATCATCTTTACATAAGCCTCACGTCTGACTGCTGGGAGTAGTAATTCCAGC
Organism: Callaeas wilsoni; assembly: GCA_013398955.1. Lineage (NCBI taxonomy): Eukaryota > Metazoa > Chordata > Aves > Passeriformes > Callaeidae > Callaeas > Callaeas wilsoni. The sequence goes on from VWPU01011163.1 coordinate 41,089, forward strand.
TGGGAATGTTCAAGCCACTGTCTGTGTTGAAGTTATGTCATCAATAATGTAACTCTTGGCTGGAGTAATTTCAAATAATAAAAGTTTCTGTAGTTTGTAAAACTGGGTTTTGGATATATAGAAGGCAGTCCAATGTCTCGGCATTGCTCTCTAAACATCATCTTTCACTCTAAAACAGTGTTAAGGGCCAAATTCTCTGTGTGGCTTCAACCCAGACTCTAACATTGCAGTTCTAAGTTCAGCACAGGGTGACTAGCTGTCTAAATACACCGGTCTTGAGTAGTGTACAGTTTAATTCACACGCAACCCTGCGAGGAATGGCAACAGACCAGCACAGAGTGAATGATCATAAATAAGCCAGAACATTTCATTTGTTTCTTTTTTTATAAATGTCAGGAGGGTTATTGGGTGATTTTATTAGAAAGGCAGCTGGAAGAAGAAATGCATCAGGTGAAATTAAAAAGAGCAGAATGAGGCTTCATAATGCCTCATAATTCATAGTAAAGTTTAAACCGAGCAGAGAAGCAACATGTGATAAGTCTCAGAGTCACTTGTGGGAAAAATCAAGAGCCAAAGAAAACATAAAAGTGTGGTCTTCCTGCCCTGTAGGAGCAGCAGCATCCTAAAACTGTCACTTCTTTCGGGTTATTGTGCTCAGCTACCAGTGCAGCTGCAGTATATACAATTTTCTGAAGCTCCAACTTTCTGAAGTTACAAGAAGATATAGCACACTGTGACTCATAATCTATGATATGGTGACTTTGGAGAGGTGAGACTCACTGTATTAATCAAGTTGGATGTAGTCCTCCTAGTTCAAGTTATGGCTGTAAAGGAAACAGTGCTAGGGCATGGGCATGAACGAGGGAATCCAGAAATCTAGCCTTGTTGTTTTTTGGCATGACTCTGGCACATTTTCAGACAGTTAGTGGTCTTTTAGCCATGTTTAAGGCACTGTCATGCACCTGAAACCCTTCCAGTAGCTGAGTTGTTATTTCAGTCAGAGAGGAAAAGGAGCGAGGGTCTTTAATGGCACGGGCATGGCTACCTTGTGCTATGTGGTCTTGGAGCCAGAGAACAGGGTCTTGCTCAGCTCAGTTTATTTTCTTGGGTCTTGTCTTTGATGCTTAGAGAAGCATAGAGGTTCTAGCTCTCTCTAGAAGCATTCAAGTATCCACATCTCTAAATGTGGGGAATTTGCAGTATTATGCTTGGAATTCAGCATTTGGCTGAGCACCTATTTGGAGAAGTCCACACCTTGGTTTGCTTGAGCTGAGGAGCACCACAGGATGCCTGCAATTCCTTCCACCTCTCTACAAGCATGCAGTGAAACCCACATATGGTGATCAGACAACATCAATGTGCTCTTAATAGCAGTGATATTATTTAATGACTTACTAAGTATTCCCAGCATAGAAGAACACGTTCAACAAAATAATGTTTCTTCTTTGAATTAATTATTACAATAAAGCTGAAGATTTTCTTAACTCAGCGCAAATTACTTGAACAAACTGTATCATGCAGACTAACATTTTAATTGATTAAGTAATTCAAGGCAGAGTAAAACAGCAGTGCTTACATTTAGGGAGTCGTGGTGCCATTGTTTCTGAAACCTTCAAAGTCAAACTCATCTCTAACATATTCTGTACTCTGCTTTTGACTTTTCAAAAAGCTTATCATAAGATTGAAGAATTTCTGGTTTTAATATAGGAGGCACAAATGCAGACAACAGACTTTTTTTAAAAATAATCTCTGTGTTCTACCACTCACCATAAACTTGTCTTGGCAACAAACACACCTCTGAGCTTGCTCGTCTTTAATCCCACTGGTAGTCATGACCATCATTTTCAATGGATTTGCAACCTCCATTTATTAGCAGCAGCAACTGAAATCATCTGGCTTAGACACCTTTCCTAGCAACAGCAGTCCTCTTGGCCAAACCTATAGATGGTGAATTGTTCCTCCCCATATGGAAACCATATAGCACCCACATATACAGGAGGCTTTCAACGATTTTACTGGAATCTGAGGAATGGTGTTGATCCTTATTTGTAAGGCAGTAAATAAGATATTTCAAATCTTACAGGAAAATATTTCCACAGAGCCATTCTATGATCCAGTTCTTCGGGTGAGATGCTTGAATTCATGCATGGGAATCACTCACACCTTGTGGAACACAACACTAAAGCCAGGGAAAGGTCTTATGCCACTGCTTTGGTATAAAGCAGCCATAGGAGCTTGAAAGAGGCAGAGACAGCATCGAAGATCTCCGTTAGCATCTTGATGCTTCATAAGTCATTGTCCCACTCCTTAACTGTTGTCCCTACACCTGCTGGAAAATAGCAGTGCTTACCATTCCAAGACATGACAGTGGCAGCAGTGGCAGGTAGGTATGCAGTATCCAGCATGCCTACAGCTCTCTGATAAAAGAAAGCACAATAGGAAATCTTCAAAGGCTGTTTAGTTAATACAGTTTAGGTCCTGATGAGTGCAAAACAAATCAGAGAGAGGAAATGAAGTCTATGCAACAGATGTTTGTCACTCTACTTAATGCAGCGTTAGATGTTTCAGTGATAAAGAGAAATTTATTTTAACTCACATATCCAAAGAAGTGTTGTGCATTCATGCTGTTTGGGGAATATTGAACTGCCAACCTTGCCCAGACTCCCAGGCTGACCTCAAGACTGCTTTGGGATAGCAAGGGGTAGGCACAAAGTAATTCAAGCTGCTCTTTCTTGAGCCCACAGAATAAGTCTTTGGTTCACTTCTGTATCATCATTAGATCCTGAGACTATAACCAAGAGTGGACACTTCCTGTTTTCAGACAAAAAATGGAATGTAGTTGTAAGAAGGACAGTAACCAGAAATCTCTAACCTATTCTACATTTGGGTGAGATTAAAAGAGAATGTGCTGAGATGTCTTTTCATTGTCTCCTTAGGAAAAATATCCCCTCACATACTAAAAGCTATTCATTGTCTGCAGATTGCCTAAAAGTTATGTCAATTACAGTAATAATACCTTTAGTGTTCAAGCGGTTGTAACTAGGTTCCAAAGTTAACAGGCTGTTGTGAAAAAGAGAGAAGTTCTCACTTTTCTGGGTCTTCTCATTTGAATCTAACTACAGAGAAGTTAAAGCTATGAAATAACAGTCTGAGCTGTTGAACTGACATGAAAAATGTCTTCACAGGTCATTTTAGAAGAAAACCCCAAAACTCCACCTCTGCCTTGCAGTCCTCTGCTGTGAGACACAAACCCTCTAATGGTCCAACTGCACAGGCTATATCACAGGGGAGAGCAAGAGGAAACCTTGTCAGCTATTATTGATTATTAATTTATTATCATACTTTATTGTAGCCTTCCTGTTCTGTGACAGATAAGTTGTGTCAAACAATTTATGGGTCTTTTGAACTTCCAGGCTAAAGGGACAGTGGCTATTAAATAGTGAGCTGTTATAAAAGAAGCTGAGGCCCCATAAAAGAAGTAAAATGGGATGAAAGGTGTCTCCAGAGATCTTCATCTCATCTCCCAGAGACTTACACTAGTGCACTGATTTCTGATTAATAGCTCATTAGTGGGTGGGGTAAATTTCTGGGAGGAAAGGAAAATGTGTATTGAAGTGGCATGACTTGCTAAGAACAGCAGACATAATCTTCTTCTAAGGATGGTAAACAAACATTTGATGATGAATCAGCATGGTCATTAAACTTTGACCTTAACTACCTTTACACTGACAATCCACAGTTATGAGAGGTGAAATCTGAGTGATCTTGAGCTTTCTGCTAAAAATTATCAGTCTTCCAAGAAATATTCTGTTCCAGGTTAAATAAATCACCATTTTTTCCTTTGCACATGCAAGTCTTGGGGAAAAATATTAAAGGTGCCTTTCGTGTCACTCTAGATATTTAAGTTAACACTATTTAAGGATATTCAGCACATTAAACTCCATCAGCTGTGTGGGTGCAAAGAAGGTATTAGCAGAATGGGTTTTTAGAGAAAAAAAAGTGGCATTTTTTTCATTTCTTAAAGAGAGAGACATAAGCGGTCTGGTAGAGTTGCGGGGTTTTTTGTTTGGTTTTTTTCTTGTTAAAATAAAAAGCTGGATATTTGTAGCATTCCTCTATTTTGTGCATATTCAAAACAAACAAACAAACAAAAAAAAAAAACCCAGCAAGATGTAACAGCTTTTACTCAATTAAAATTCAGACATAGTTTCAGCTCAGATGAACTTGCATCTTTGAAAAATCAATCACTTCTCCCTATATCATCCTTGTTGTAATCAAATCTATCAGATCAAAAATATAGTCTTCAGCTCTCTTAGTGCATTCACTTCTTAAAGACAGTGGATGTGTAATTAAGTTTATAGAATTACAGCCTAAGAAAGGGAGGGAAAATCAGAGTCCTACTCTAAATCAGGCATCATAAGACTTACCTATTATATGAATTCTACAGCAGACATGTAATCTAATTGTACTTTGTATGATCCACTGGTAAATTTAGCAGAATTTCCAAAGAAGTGTTAGTCAAAACCATACATACTTAAGGAGAAGTATGTGGGAGATGTGGAGAATGATTGTCTGCACTGGCCAACTCTTGAGGCCATGTTTAAACCCCTTTGCAACCAACCATTTCCACGGACAATGGAAGTGTCCATGAGGATCACTGTGCTTACCTGAACAGAGGTCTTTGGATTCCCAGGCCCTCACAGGGACACAGGAGTCCTCTTTGCCCCATTTCATCCCCTCTCTCACTCATCAGATACACCTGCAACATCTTTATGTTGTTCATGCAAATGCAAAACCAGTTGCATTTTCTGCTTTCAATAAATATTTTCATGATGAGGGTTTATAAGTATTTTGAAGCAATTTCTCTTCCGTTAATTTGCTCAGTCCTCCCTTACACCTACGCATATTTTAAACAACCAGAACTTTCCCAAATACCTTAATGAGCCACCTCTTTTTTGCTTCTTCTGAACCTTTCTTTGTGTGGCTTCATTTGATGGCCCTGTTCTTGCACAGACAAGAGAGCAGAGGTAGATGAAATGCCACCCTACACAACTTCCCTAAGCTTGTTCAACAGATTAACAGCAGTTCTGGAGAATAGGTACTCTCTTTCTGCAAAACACTTTTTGGTTTCTGCAGAAAAGTCTCTCTTACCTTGTTCTGACTCTTTTTTTTTTTAAGTTGGAGGGATTTTCTTTCCTGTTCCCCCTTCAGAAATACTCATTCACCCAAAGATGGTGTCCCATCAATTAATAGGCATCAAGATCTCTTGCTTGAAGATGTTATTGCAGCGAAAAAATTGCCCGCATCATCTTTGCCGTAATCACAGGCCTGAATTCAGCACCTTGTTAAAGCAGTAATTGCAGCGATTCCCAGAGTGGGTCTTGCTTTGCATCCTCCTTCATGTTTTTTCTCCAGCCATTCAGCAATAGGATCTGCCCTGGTCAGCACGAACACAAGGCCCATCAGAGCTCTTGCCCTTCACCTTGTATTTAATGCAGTGAGGGCCAGCAAAGACTCTGCCTTCCCACAGCAGTTTCTGTGCAAACATCTGATATTTTAGCCCTGCTGTTCAGCCCCCTCTGTGAGTCCATGTTTAAATGAAACCACTCTTCATCTTCCTTGATGGTGTCCTAGCTCAGTGTTGCTCACATCATTGTGCCATATGTGCAGTATGGATGTGTTGCTCCTAGTGTAGAAGTTAAACCCCATATGTTTCAGCCTGTGGGAAAGAAAATATTATATACCGTCAACAGGCTATCTTTTGTGGGAATTTTTCTTCAATGCATTAAAATGGATTTCCCAATAAGATTCAATATTCACCATTCTTGACTTATTCAAGTAAATTCTGCAACTATGTTTGAGATTTATTTATTTATTTGTTTATTCCCCAAACATCAGGGGCAGTATGTGCCACCATGAGATGATACCCACATATATAGCAACCAGTACACGAGAGGAAATGAGGAGAACATGGTGTCTACAATCAGCATATGTCATCTGGTTTTTTAGTGTTACCTATGCATTCCCTTCTGAAGGATATTCTGATATTGTATATTGTGGCATTTAGTGCAATCAAGTAGTAGATTATATAAATTAATTCTGCAGTTCTTTACCTCTGGAGAGGACACTACATTAAGAAACTGGTTGACACACACGATAAGTTGACTGTGCTCTGCTCAGGTCACTTTATGATGAATTACCTTTTTAAGAGGTCATCTGCTTAAATAACAGTTTAGGAATTGCAGAAATCCAGTTTTCTTCTAGGGCAAGACCTTGACTGCGGAGAGATTTTACAATAAAGTTGTTATTGCAGTGCATCTAGAATAGCTAGTATTGCCTGTATGCCCTGGGAGGACCCAGGCTAACATAAATTATTTAAATAATATGCAAAAGAATATTTGAGAATTTAAACTGTGACATCAATGGTCTCAGCAGAACCATGTCATGTTTGTTTGGCAAAAGTGTTCTTGATTTACAGATTTTACAGGGTACAATAGAACATTATTCTTAAAATTTCTACAGTCAGGTGCTTTTTTGAGGTGCCTGCTAGCTGCCCAAAGATACTAGTGTCTGCTGTAGTATGTGGAACAACCAAGTTTCTCTCTTCTCCTTTGATGTGATCATCTTTGCTTTTTTCCTAGCATTCATCAAATACATAAACTCAGTCTGTCATCTAAAACATTCAAATAAAGCCAAAAAGAGAAACAATAATCTCAAGCTTGTGTCTTGTAAACACTAGTATAACACAATCTTAATGGAAACCAGCACTTCTTTTAGCACATCACTTTTGATCATTAATAACGCATGGATGATGGAATAATAAAATCCATACCAAGTCCAGTTTAACAGCTAAGCTATTTAACAGCCAGAGATGATGAGCATATATTCAAACTCCAAACTGGTCAAATTCACAAGACAAGCCTATCGTCTTTCCAGCTAGAAAACAGGCCTTGGCATAGTTTAGTTTGCATCTCTGAAATGCTCTTTGATTTACCTCTGAGCTACTTGGAAATTCTGATACACACTGATAAGAAGAGAATACAGTGCAAGACATGATGTGCAGGTGTCTGTGTAAATTCATCCATCATCCCCAGGAAGAGGAAGAAAGGGAAAGAAACAAGATAACAGCACAGTCTTGGGAAGAGCATCACTGAAGGGACAGCATAAGGAGCACTTGCACAGAATGACATGAAAGTGACCTCCATCACTTATTCAGCTTCTTACAGCTTAAAAGGCTTGTGTGGCTCTCAACATTTCTTCAGGCATATGAGGCAATATTTATTCCAAGCACTTTGTGGGAAGGAGAGGAAGAATGACTATTGAAAATAGCTGAATAGAAAGTAAGGTAACCCCTCCATGACTCCTACATTTTCCACCAGAAATTATGGCAAGAGAAAGGCTGAGCTTGAAAATGTAGTTGTGTTTGGCTCAATCTGATGAGTTGATGCATAGCTGTAGGTTGGGGACATGGTTCATTTTTACTTTTCCAATCACTGAAAACACAGTGCAGATATATTTGTCATGTTTGGGTTTTACTATTGGTGATCAAAAAATCAGCTAATGATGCAGCACATTCTGGAGTTCTTTGGTACTTAGCAAGTGCAGAACTAGTGAATTATCACAGCAAAAGCACTGCATTGTCAAAGCAGGTCTGGTTGAGCTGAGATCACTGTTCTGCAGTTAATGAAGGGCCTGACCTCTTTGGAGGATAAGGCCAAATGGAGACCACGTGATCCTGCCTTGGCAGGGCCTCTGGCCCAGATTCTGAAATCTGCTTGTATATTAGATAATTCTTCAATGCCAAAGAAGGGATTTAAACCTTCAGTTTGAAATATGCATATCTATCTGTTACTTCTACCAAACTCCTTGATTCCCAAATTCACCTCTTTTCAATCCGGTCCCTGAAGTAGAAGACCTCCTTACGCTAACAGGAACAGCGAGGAGAGGAGCAAGTGGGAACATACTCACACGCATGCACACAGCCTTCAAAAGGCACATTAACAGAAGACAGCATTTCAAGCTGTATGATAATACAGTGGATCAAAATGCACTCCTAATACATTATTTGTTGTGTGACTGAGTAGAAACAGCATATGCAAATTGATTCTAAGCATGCAATGTAATTCCCATGTATATGAGCTGTGCAAATGAGAAATCAAGTCTGTTATGATCACTGACTGAGACATGATCTTTGGCTGTTGCATTTTCTCTAACTCTGAGTCATCAGTCTCACTGTCTGATAACAAATTTGAATGTGAGTCTGTATAATACTTTCTCATTCTCCATCGCATACTCTCCTGTCATCATGTCATTTCCAGGGAAATACAGTTGGAATCACATCCTGCAGTGATGAGGTGAGAGATTGCTTTTTCTGGAGGAGGAGGAAATATTTGTCACCTTAATAACTTAAAAAATTATGCTTTTGAGAACTGGCCACATTACAGTCTCATTGAGTTTGGGAACATTGTGTCATTTGCCTAGGTTTTGTCTTCATGGCAACTGAGAACATGTCCATAAGGTTCCAAGAGAGCAACACGACATGAGCGAGTGGGGATGTTTGGTGGTATGCAGCCATAAAAAGCAAATGCAAGATGAATCATCCATTTGCAGGACAACGGTGTTCATTCATGCAATTTTCAGCATGGTCTTAAAAAGTTATGGTGTCTTAGATGGGTCTGTTTCCCCACCCCTCTCATTACTCTATTTTTTCCCTCACACATTCTTTCAAGTAGCTTTACAAAGTTATAAGGATAGAGACAATGCCTAGCCTGGAGTCACCTGTGGGGCATGTATGGCATATCTCTTACTGGAGAAAGAATATTGCAGGTGGGATGACAGATCTACAGACAGACTGCGTTTTCCCTGGAATAATCCTGAATCTTCTGTAAAGAGGAAAGGGTTCTCAAGTAACAAATCCAGGATGTTTTCCCAAGTCATTAGAGTTCTAGGTTTGAGAAGCCAGTTAATAAAACTGTATGAACTGAAGCAGATGACTGACTGACAGCTCTCTTTCTGCCTATATGCATCACAAGAAACTTTCCTTGAGAGCAGCCTAACCCACAAATAGTCCCACATGGCCTAATCAGCACAGTTTACAACATTTCTCATGGGATGTGGTGCTTGCAAAACAAGGAAAGCTGGCAACCTCAAAAGGAGAAAGCTGCTAGCAGCAGAGCATGACGTGCAGAGCCGGGGCACAGCTTTCCATCGCCAGTCACGGGCATAACCCACTCCTGCCTCCCAACCACCACTGCACCTCTGGCAGCTGCCTGCACACAGCAGAGGAAAGAGTTTCCTCTGTCTGCCTTTGACACCTGACAGGGAACACTGTGTGAATACAGAGCAGCCCCGAGCTGATAGATGGGGAAAGTCCATGCAGAGTATCCTGATATCTTCTCTGGGGTTCGGGATCTTCAGTTCACTGCCAGTTCAGGAGCTGACAGGCTTATCCATGGTCTCCTACGACCCCACCCAATTTCATACAGCAGCCGTAGGAGCTAGGCACTGAACAGTCCAGGCTTCAGCTTCCCTCTGACAGAGGTCAAGCTGTTTTTACCTGCTCCTCAGATCATCACTGGACCAGTTAAGGACACTCCACTCCTCCTGAAGGAGCTTTGCTACATGACACTGGAGTTTAGTGATTGCAACACTTACCCAGGTTGGAGGAAAGCCTAACTATGGTACCTACTCATGAATTATTTGTGTACTGCGCCATGGATGGATACTTTAAGCACAAAGACCAGGATCCAGCCTCTTCTTTCCACTGTCTTAATCACTAGCACAGATGATGACGTACCTCCTACTCTTATTTGCTCATCCTCATGGCTTTTGCATTTTTTCAGTGCAGGCTGGGGCAGGATGTACAATGGAAGCGATTCCTTGAGGAAGGGGCAGGATGGACAGACAGAAAGATGGATGAAGAATGAATAAGATCAGGGAAAGGCCAAAGCAAAAAGCAAGGACTGGAAAAGAGAAGGAAGATTGCTGAGGAGAATACTGTTGATCAGGAGTTGGAAACAGGTTTCAGATCACATGAAGGCTGAAGAGCAAAAAGTGATAATCACAGGAAGGGAGGAATGTGGAGAACTACCACGGGACCTAGGGTACAAAAATTTAACAAGCAGGATCCAGAGAGAAGGTATAAGAACAGCAGGCAAGGGGTGACAGAGCAGTAGCACACCCTTCTTTCAAGAACTTTCTAATTAATCTGTTATTCCCCTAGTTTTGCTTTCTAACAAATGGAGGCCCGCTGACAAAAGCGTGAGTTTGCATCGCCCTCTAGTGCCACGTCCCCTCTGGAGACGGGCGGCAGCTGCGAGCCCTTCGGCCACGCTACAAGGCAGGCCTGGAGAGCTCGAGCTTCTTGAAAACCTGCATGTAGAGATCAAGAGCAGGAAACTGGGAGAGTTTTCTCATCTGTTATTAAAAATAAACACATTAAATTGCATCCAAAAGTCTAAAGTAAAAGACAATTGGGCTCAAAGAGCCGTGCACATGACCACTTAACTAAGAACTGTCAACAAGTAATTGTCTGTCCTTCAGTGTTGCTGACCTTGCTTGACTGTACTTGCTAATATTCGTATTCATTTAGCCTTAGTTGCTTAGACATTGAACAAGATGTATATGAAAGCCGAACTCAAACAACAAGAAAAAAACTTTCCCATTTTGTTTATTCATTTATTTATATTGAATGTGCAAGTTTATTCTTCTGAGCTTAAAGGTCAAATGAAGAAATAGGAGCATGGATACTGGGCAGTGAACGGAAGAGATTTATAGACTGCTTAAAATCCTTTTGATCTTCATTTGTCCTTGCTTTATTGATTTTTTTATTATTATTTTGTTTTTCTTATACGAACTTGGTGTTGACTGGCAGAATACTCTGCATTCATGTAAACTAATGTTTATGCATTTCAGGTAGTGATGTGGAAACTTTAAGGAAGGTCCTCTCTGTATGGGATTTATTTCAACAGGTGGGAATTCCTGTTATTAAACCTATCACTGAGGCTTGGGTTTAGTCTAATTTTGTCAAACCTATGCTAAATCACATTCATTCTCAAAATGCCTTTAAAACTTGTAGCATAACCTATTCCACAAAGCTGCCTCCTCTCACCCAGCTGTCTTTCTCTGATTGCCTAACCCACTGCAGAGTTTCTCCACTTTTGTCCTGAACCAGCTTAAATTCAGACCTGAAAGTCCTTTGCCTCTGAAGGAAGTGGTAGAATAATTTCTGCTCTTTGCAACCAAGAAGCGATTCAAAAATGTGTACCAGCTTGCAGTTTTGACCTACTACATCAGAGGGACTCCTGTGAAAACAAGAAGTGTATGTGCCCACTCTGCAGGACCAGAGCTGAGACCCACTGGAGGCAGAGACACAATCCTAGACCATAAACAGTGGTAGAAATCGGCCTTAGTTTGGCCCCTTGACTCCTGCACTCAAAACAGGAATGAAAAGACATTATCTGCTCATGGCCCAAAGACCATTCAAGCCTCCCTGGCTGGCTACACATTTCAGTGTTTGTTAATCGTCATTAGTGCAAAGCAAAGCATGGGATGGACAGCTGAATGCATGACATCTGTGGGTCATTTCTAGTACCCAGGACTGTCAGCTCCTGCTGATATGTTGCAGATTAACTAGATACTATAATTTCTGATTGCTCCAAGATCCCTGCAATACTGACATTCTTCAGAGTTCTGAAGCTGTAATCCAAGCTGAAATAAAACCATTCCTAAAGCCACTATCCTTTCCTGCTTTTAACGTCACAAAACAGATTAGTTGAGGCGGAAAGACACCTATAATAATAACTTAGTGGTCCTTTTGCATAAGAATAGCCATGTTTTTTACAAATATTAGGGGGTCATCCAAGCCTGCTACAGTATGAAAAAAAACCTAAGAAAAATATTTATAGAGATCTGCCTCTTAAATCAAAAGATAGACAGGATTTAACAGTCAGAATGGCTGATGCACTCTCTGAAAAATGTGCATAGTCCCAGTATGTGTTTTATAAAACTGTGTTTTACACTTTATAGAGCTTGAACTGGCCATGCACACTTTATTAAGTGTGTGGAAACAGCTGTTCACAATTAAGATCTTTATTCTTCAAATACCTACTACTGGGCACTGAATTGACTGCCATATGTTAATCCAAGTCACTGATCTATATCTCCATATAGACATACTCCACAGTATTCTTAACTGCTTCTCTTTACAATAATGTTTGTTTTCCTGCGTAGTAAAATGGAAACTCAGAGCTTAATTCTCTTCTCATTCAAGCCAACAAGAATCAAAGTCATGGAGCTATGCTGATGAAAGCAGATGTAAAATGGAATGACGGTCAAATCCCTACAGCCCATTTAATTTTTGCAAGTCACATATCTAAAAATTAAAACAAACACCTGCCAAGCTGCTACCCGTAAAAGAGGTCAATCTTTCAGAAAGCAGCAGAACTTCTCTTTGTGACAGATATCCTTTCCCCAGGAAGGAGGAATTTTGTGTCACCACTGTTACACATAAAGCACGAGAACAGGAAGAAACAGGCTGGTCAGAAAGCTGCTTTCCTTAGCTCTACATACACCTTTTCCCTTGGCATTATTAAAATATTCAGGAATGGAATATTCTGTTACTTCTGCAGAACAAGATACGCAAAGGAAATGGTCTGGCAAGCTTGTTTCCAAGTGTAAAGGGCTTTCTTAGTTCCCAGTAGCCCTGCCAACAAAATTGAAGCTCTTCAAATAACACTCAAGTTGGTCTTTCCTTAGGATGCATTTAAATGTTCCTAAGTCTACTAAGGTACTTCCTTTCTTTAGAATTCTTTGTGTCCAAATGTTAAGTAATTACCAAAGATGAACGTGTTCCAACAGATGGTTAATCAAAACTTAGGAAAGTAACTCCTCATGTGTTGGGAGCCTCACACATTTGATGCTGTCTGATAGAGCAAGATATCTGAACAGGTGCTCAGTTTGAACAAACAGCCAGTTCTGTTGGAGGAAAAACCAGAGTGAAAACGTGAACCCACTATTTAGAGAGGACACGTGAGTTAACGCCCGCATTAGGAAGCGAAAGTTCAGTCCCTTGTCTGCATGTTAACTGTGTCCAGCCCCAAGACAGCAGTGACACTGAACACCAGAAAAGCAGGTTTTGTGGCATGCCTTTCTTTCCGAGACATGGAGTCAGCCCTGCACACAGCTCCTTTGGGACTTAATCTCACCAGGACAGGATAAACACAGCAAACACTGTTCAAAGCGAGCCGATTCCCAAGCAGTATTCACTGTGAGATATGTGAGCTGTAACGGCATGTGACACATCACAAAAAGTCATCAGCCAAGATCATTTGGGATTTCCCATTGCAGCCTGAGTGTTACACTGCAAGAATGAGGGTACTTGAAATAATACTGAGCCTGCTTATGTAGAAATCTAGCTTAGGCAAGATGTGCAATGGCCATATGGTTACTATAATATATCACAGTAACATAGACTTGAATATGTGATAATAGTTTCATAGGCAATGGTTTAATACTAGCCATGTGTTAGCTGTATAGATACAGCTGCTAGGAGAAAGGTCTGGGCACAATCAAAGGGATTGAGTCAGTCAGTGTTTGCCAAACTTGGAGGATTTAGCCACAGTAATAACTAGATTTTACCTTGTGTTTTTCATATTAATTTCCCTGATGATACTATGGTTTATAATGGTCAGAGTAATATTTCTTCGTTTGCTCCAACAGGCTGAAGTCATGTGAAAACTGGTGTTTCTTTGAAAGCTGTGAGGAAATTGAAGATTAGCTTCAAGGTTCTTGGGAATGCAACACAAATCTTCATTAGGGCAGTAATGAGCATTAATGCACTGCAACTAAAATGGTCTGTTACCTCTTCTTGTTAGAAACTGGATGATAGATGGAGACCATTTCCTCTTTCTGATTGCCATTGCAGTTCTAATGACTTTGGTGAATAAATACATGATTGAACCAATCATAGAAAAAAAACTAGCATAAGGCAGTGACTTGGTCATGTAGCTATCTTTCCCCCTCTAGAGACAAAGCTATTCAATGTTAATTGTTAAGGACATGGATGTTAAAAGATAACAAAGAAGTTCATGTCTTCCTTTGAATTTTGGAGGCAAGGTTTCTGTTGTTTTCTCTCTAACATTACAGGACCTGTTCTAAATGACGGACCTAAAAGAAAAAACCTTTTCCTTGGTTTTCCTCTTACTATTTCTCATTTTCTACCATCCTCATGATTCTACCTCAAAACAGATTTCTAGTTGCCTCTGATGAAGACATCAGTTTATGCCCCAGACTTAATACTGTGCTCCACCATTGTGCTTTTTAGTGCTTGAGAAAATGATGACATAGGACAGTGGTCTTCAAATAATTGTTCCTTTATCATAATTTTTTAATAATAACCAGGAGAGTTATAAATTCATATATAATAACATACACATATTACCAAGCCAAAAATCTACCTTAGGACTGCATAAAATTGCTTAAGACTGAAAAGTGTTCCTGATATGTTGCAGTTATCCCATTGCTGAGTCATCAAAAAATAAGGAAGTCAGAAACTCTCGTGGAAAACCATCCAGACTTTAAGACATTAAATGCTGTTGTAAAGACACAAAACAGTACCCCCAGTACCCACATCCTATAATAATAATATAAAGTAATAACCAAATATCATTATTATACAGGATTTTTCATAATTATGGTGTTTCTTTAAACCATTTCAAATATTCAAATTTTTAAAAATATTTTTATTCTTCAGTACAATAGTAATATTTTAATACTGTTTACAGTAATTTTTTAAATTTTTTTTCTGCCTTTAAATTTTAAAGGCAGAAAACAAAAATGGAAACATATCTGGATTCAATTGTGAGCTTTTTCCTAAATGTTTTCTAAATTATCTTCCAAAATAAAAAAGTGATGAAAATAATGTACCTAAGGGTTTCATCAAAACATTATTCTGAGATTCTTATGTGAACAGCAGGAAAGCCTGTGCAACTTAGCACGTAAGCAAAATAACGTAAACCATATATGCAACAGTTCTTTCCACTATAATCTCTTCAGTCACTTTCAACCGAAGCACATCACAGGTGGCCACGAATTCCAGTTCAGAGGCAAAGTGGACAAGAAGGAAAGCACAAATTAAGTTCTAATGTACAAATTAGGAAACTCCCAACTCCTGTCTTCTTTCATGTCCTATCATCCTTACTAAACTTGAGCCAGAGTGTGTCCAGGTGGTCAAGAAGGCCTGTGGTATCCCATCTTATATCAAAAATAGTGTGGCCAGCAGGACCAGGGCAGTTATTGTCCCCCTGTACTTGGCACTGATGAGGACACACGTCAAATCCTGCTTCCATTTCTGGGCCCCTCACAACAAGACGTTGAGGGGCTGGGGAGTGTCCAGGGAAGGGCAACAAGGCTGGTGAAGGGTCTGGAGCAGAAGCCCAGTGAGGAGCAGCTGAGGGAGCTGGAGGTGTTTAGCCTGGAGAAACTGAGATTTAGGGGAGACCTTCTCACTCTCCACAACTGCCTGGAAGGAGGCTGTAGCCAGGTGGGGATCAGGTTTTTCTCCCAATTAATGAGAGACAGGACAAGAGGAAATTATCTCAAATTGCACCGGGGGGGTTTGTTATATTAGATATTAGCAAAAATTTCTTCTCTGAAAGGCTTGTCAACAATTGGAACAGGTTGCCCAGGGAAGTGATAGAATCACCATCCCTGAAGACATGTAGATGTGGCACTTGGGGACGTGGTTTAGTGGTGGGCTTGGCAGTGTTAGGTTGACTGTTGGACTAGATCTTAGTGGCCTTTTTCCCAGCCAGAATGATTATACTATGCTCTTTTTTCTGTTTTGCTGATATATAGTAGCATTCCACGGACTTGTAGGCTTAGCTAATGGCCCAGTATGTTCCCCTACTTTCTAATTTTCAGTCCCATAACAGTTTCCAGGGGGAGAAATAACAAGAGTGGAAAAAATCCCTTACCCAGGAAGACATCAGGATTTGCCACATCCCCAGTAATCTCTATATGCCTAACTGCATTTAATTATTGTGTCCTGGCAGTGTCCTTTTAGGCCAGGTAGCAGACCTGTGGTCTTGTCCTTGAGGAACCCTGCTGTAGCCACAATGAAGAAAGCTGGTGACTTCCCATATCTGTATGCAAATGCAGTTTAGGGTACTTTTTTATGAAAAAAGCCGTGTCCAAAGAAGGAAAATAACAGCAGCCTTTACACTTTGATTTTTTGTCTCAGAAAGGGTATTAAATCTTGATAGGTTTTTACTAATAAATATATCTTGGTGTGTTTTATGTCCCAACATCTCACACAGAATGTTTAATGGAAAAATCCTTCCATAGGTAAATACCAGTTCAGTCATGGAAAATCACATCTCTACAAACACCCACTGTTTTGGAGTTAGTTCTTGAAGTGATCAAGGAAAGTGTGACCCAAGTGGGACTAATTTGGCCCTTCACATATGGTATATAAAGCTATGCATAGGAGACCACTAATCTGGGGAAGAGGCCAGCCTAGCATTAATTGTGTCTCTAGGCTACACATTCTTCAGCTGATGCAAGTGAAAAAGTACAGATGTCATTTTGGCCAATGGACAGATACCACATTTTTTTACTGATGCCACAGAAAAACTGATCATGAACAAAGTGGCTAATAAAATAGCATAAGTTATAAAAGGTCTCAAGTTTAAATAATTCACTGCTTCACACCAAAATATCCATGCAAATAAAAAAAAAATGAAATCATCAAATTTAACTTTCTTATAGCAAAGAAGTTGCCATATTTTGGCTATAAATTTCTTCATAAAAATGGCACCTATTAATAAGAATTTTATATCATATTAAAGTACAAAAAGCTCATAAAGAATTATTCCATGCAATACAATTTTTCTTTGTGTTCTGTCTTTCCTTTAAACTATGTCCCCAAATCATTTGCAGAATGAAATCATAGTATTTAATTTTATTATTTATATTATTAGTTCATATAACTCTTAGGCCATGTACCTGGGGTTCTCCATAGACTTTGTTGGAATGGGCCATGCAGTCACTTTGTCTAGTTTCAATAGGATAAGCAGACAGAAGCCAGGCCAGCATGAGTGCTCAAGAAAACCCTTTTTGCCCTTTATGCCTCCCCTTTCTCTTCCTTCCAAATGCAGTCAAGAATTAGCCACAGCTGCATTTCTTCAGGTTTTATAAGCTTGTCTTAAGCTCTGCTTCCAAAAAGGAGGAGAAGCCAAGCTTAGGCACTGCAACCCATTTAAATTCCACCAGCACTTAATAGTAAGTGCAGACTTTAATCATTTATTAAGGGCAGAGTTGTGGAAAGAGGCAGAACCTTGAAATCATTCTGCTGCTATTACTGCTAGGTAGGACACTAACGGGGACACATGCTCAGTCTTTAGGACATTTTGCAAAGTGCTCTATTGCTCTGCTGTGGCTGATTAAAGTCCTGCTGTGACTGTTCTCCTGACTGGCAGAGCCTCCTGGTGGCACCTGCACATGGAGCTCTGGGACAGTCCATGCTCTGGAAATATATTCCGTTGCCCTGCAAACATCACAGGAGACAGGAAAAGAGATGCCACTATAATTTCATTTTCTCTTGTTTGTCTGAGAAAGCCATTTTCTCATCTGCAGCCCACAGTAAATGTGTCTCTGTATGGGCAGTGCAGGACATGTAATACATGAAACATCCTTCACCATGAGACAGAGTCAAGCAGACTGCAAATTGAGACACTAATTTGGAGAATCCCATGTCTGTTCAGTCTCTCAGTTTGCTAGCACAGAAGACAAAAGCAAAATTCCCTCTGCATTCAATGCCATAAGGCATCATGAACAACCCTGAAGGGTGTTCCTCTGGCCAGCTGACCTAATGATATTTGGGAAAAGAAGATCTTTTATTTCCTCGCTCTGTGCTACAGACACAGCCGATGAATTATTTACTTCCTCTCTTAAGCCACCCTGCAGCTCTGCTGTGCACAGATGCAGCTTTGGCCCCAAAGGCCAGGGGCAGAGGAGAGCTGGCCCCTTGGCCAGTGGCCAGGCAGCAGCAGGAGTTCAAGCTGGGGTCAGGCAGTGCAGGCAGCAGCGGCACACGGGCATACAGCTCCCCTGATCTGCCTCACACCATGGGAGATCAAGGGCTCTGCAGTGGAAGAATGAGAAAGTGGAGCTGGGGCAGATGTTCTAGGGCAAGGGCTGAAATTTTGGGTTGTCTTCAAAATTGTGAACAGACTAAAATCCATTGGGTTGTGCCGATTCCTTCCTTTTTAAAGCATCTCTGCTTCAGTGGAATGGTGTCTGAAAACTGTCTCTGCCAAGCAGAGAGTGCAGGCATGAGATGGTAATGCCACTACTGAAAAGTAGCTGCCTTACATAAAAGAGAATTATTTTTTAAATCCTCTGCAATCCTGAGCTGTTACAATCACATGTTATATAAATGTGAACATTGTGATTTAGCCAACTGTGCCTCTTTCTCTTTTGCTCCTCATTTGCCTGTCACATGGAAGATCTCAGTACAAAATTTTGCAGACATGTTTGTGATTCACAAGCTATAACTTAACCATTTTTTCCTTTTTTTTTTAAACTCACACTTCTGGGTCACATAATGCTCTGAGTAAGGCTTAGCCTCCCTGGTGGTGTGCAGATCTGCCTGAAGCCTTTGCCACTGTTAACAAATATTCCAGTGGTGGTACAGAGATCATCTCTCAGAAAATGCAGCTTGATTTAAATTCACTCACTGCAGCTTCTCATCTTAGCTGGTGCCCTGCTGTGTTTAATTGGCCTCTGAAAGTACATCTTCCTTATATCTTGATTATTTTGAGTAGGAGGTGAGAGTGGAGGAGGGAAGTCAGGGGAGACCTGCAAGGAGTGGAAGTGGACGGAGGAGGGGCAATAGGCAAGCGTTGCAGCAGTGGAGTGAGTTATCACAACATGGTCCTCAGAAATGCCTTAGGGCATATCTTCACACAGGGTGAAGAAATGTAGCTAGGAATCTGGATAATCACGCTTCTTCCCATGAGAAATGGATTTTAAAACTTTTGGAATAATTTATTTAGTAAAGTTCATCAGCACTAATAAATGAAAGGGTGCCAAGGTGTATCCTGAGAATATGAACTTCATTGTAAATTTTGACAAATTTTTAAAATACCTTGGCATAATTTTGTTCTGAGCTGGGCAGAATTCAACCAAACAATTCCAGCTGGGCACTGGCACAGTTCTGGAGTCAACAAAGGCCAAGGCCCATGGCTGACTGGCAGTCTAGATGCAGCCACCTGTTTTAGCCTGTGTCTGAGTTCAATGGGATGAACTCAGCTAAGCCAGAACCAGCACCTCACACTCAGAAAAGAGGCATTCCCTTTATAGATAAAAGTGTGCGAACGCTAAATCCTATCTTGAATGGTTAAAAAAAAGGGAAAAAATGTATACTGTGCTATTTAAGATGAAAGATGTCTTTATAGCTCATCAAGTTCACAGATAATTCTCAAAACCACCAAATTTACAGTCATAATCTCTTTAAATCTTCTCCAGATTGACAAATAGCACAAATGTCACAGCACCATTTCCTGGGTAAATGCTGCTACCAGATTATTTTGAAGATGATGGGCAGAAATTCCTGCCCCGAGACAGCTGACAGAAGGTGAGCCCCCTGCAAGCCAGTGCCTGGATTCGCAGCCCTCGGAGTGCTGTGCTGCTTGGCCAGCTCTCTGCACAGGGTCACCTCTCTGCTCAGCTTGGACTCTTCATCAAAACTCTTCAGTCTATGCATGTCCCTGAAATCAAGGACTTGATCCACATAAGGTACGAACAATACATCTTCCATGAGCTGCAGTGGGTTGACTCCCATGCTTCTTCATAGGTGTTTAGGTGATCTGCAGAGATTTGGTGGACTCTTCACCAAAATCCAGCAAAAAACCCCGTATTTCTATCTACAAAGCTGTGTACTGGCACTGTATGCTCGTGCTGCAGGGAAAATCACTACTGTAATTAATTTAAGAATGTGTCCTTTTTAAACCACACTTCAATCGGGTTGTATTTTTGAATAATTAAGCTTTAAAAAGGAAGTCTAATGAGACTAATGGCTATCAAATTACTAGATTTTGAAAATCATTGATTTTCTCATTTGCACTCATACATGTCTGCTAAAATTAATTGATTTCATTTGCATATAGAGATTGCATTTGCTTTGACTTCCAGAATGTTTCTCTCCCAAGTTTCTCATCAAACTTTCAATATTCATTTTCATAAAAAGGCAAGTGATCCTTTAACTATGCTCATTTGCATTGGAAGTGAGACATTATCCCTCATCTAAATAAGCACTATTTTAATTATCCTTTTTGTTTGAATATATTCTATCCCGGAGTGCTTAGATATTTCAGCTGTATTCATCACCATGGCATCTGAATACCTTACTGAAATTACAATAGAAAACTCTTAACATTAAATTATTTCAAACCTTTTGTTTTCTATCTTTTCTTAGAGAAGCCCTTTTCTTTCTCTTTTCTACCACGTCAGTTAAGCTAAGTCATTTTTTCCACCCCTTACCAACTTTCGGCTGTCTGCCTCATAACTTTCCCTTCTCTTGCCCCTTCTCACTCCCTGGTTGAATGGGAAGGCTGAGCTGTTCATGTATTTGGAAAAGGTTAAGGTGCCAAATGACTCGTCTTTCCCCTACTGTAATAAGTAGCACTAAGAAAAACAGAAATTCTTTCCAAGAGGAACTATCCCTAACAGCAAAGGAATATAAAAAGAAGCCTAGATAATGAAATGTCAATTAAGTACTAGTGAAATCTGTTGATGCTAACCATTTATCCAAGCATATGTCTACTTAGTATCACTAGCCAGCTTCTATCAACAAGAAAGATGCATCGTTCTCTCTATCATCTCTCCCTCATACCATGCTCCTGCTCTGCTAAACTGCATGCATGATTTATTCTCTATTTTTAAAGTATGAAGCTATGCCCATCGCTTCACAAGTATTTTGGCACTTTAGGAAGTAATTAAAAAGCAAATAGCTGTTGTTACGGGTTGGGTGCTGCTGGACTCTTGTTCTTTAAAAAATTGTTTTGTCAAATTATGGACAGGAAGCTAGATTAAATAAGTAGAGCTAAAATTATGCTCTGATTTTGATGCATTTGTGGTCATTCTGATCTCTACTCGATGAAGAAGTCTTCGAAGAAAAGCTTTGGGGAGAAGAGTTGTGTGAACCAAACCGGCTGTGCCTCGAGGCTGCAGGCCGTCGGTGCCACGGGAGGCTGTGAGACCCTGCCTGTAAGCGCTCTCTCTCCCAGGGGGATTTTGAAGAGGATTCCTGCAGTCAGGCATCAGATCAAGCTATTCTGCACAAAAGGAACATTTCTCTAATGTTGGTTCAGTGACATCTTGAATTAGTAACTGTTTTTCTTCACCATACGGTTTTATTCAAAAATGTAATTTATCACAGGAAGAGACAGGGATGCCCTAACAAACTTAGTCTCTCCTGACTTCTGGTACTCTGTTGAAAGAAGGACTTACTGACTGGCAAATCAGTATCAACAAGGAGCAGCTCAAGCAAATGTCCATCCAGTCTTTTGCCAGTCTGCTAGGAAGGGTGGCACTTTTACTGGAATAATAATTATGAAGTGAATATGTTTTCCTGAGATCTCAGTGAGCCATGACATTTTATGAGGCTTGATAACAAGTAATTTGTACATCAATCAGGTCATAAAGGCCATTTTGCTTTTCCTGGGTAGTGATGATCTGTGTACTTGATGCCACTACTGAGGTTGGTGCGAGTCATATGATAGCTTCGAAAGAGCCACAGCACTGCAAGGAGCATAGGTCGCAACTTCTGGAATCCTAACACACCTCTGATGTTTAGGGTTTAGGTTGTTACTGCTAGAAGTTACTCCTCTCAAGCAATGGGTTAACAGTATGTATACACCACCCAGGAGTACACCGAAAATGGAAATGAGGAGGATCTTTCAAACAATTACAAGATTTCAGTTCTTAAAAATTCCATCCACCTAGAGAAACAGGGGTGGGAAATTGAAACTGAAGCTGGTGATTTTCTGCAGTTTTAATCTTCCAGAGATAAAAAAATCCAAATGATTGAACCACTAAGAAAACCAAGAGCATATTTAATCCAGTAGATTATGTGCTGCAGGCTCTGGTCAGAAAAGTAAAGAAAAAAGTAAATCAGTAGTTTGAAAGCTTGAGCATGACTTAAAATGTGCTGAATCATGGAATCCTGACAATTTTTACTGTGCAAGTGTTCATGTGACTTTTTGTTTTCCAAACCTTTGTTAATATTCTCTTGACCTTCATATTGTGTTACCTTTTGCTATGTCAGACTGAATGCACCCAGCCTGATCCCATCACAACAATTAAATAGTTTTGTGCTTCACTGAGAGACCAGCTGGGAATCCCTTGCTGTAGGAGTTAGCCAGGGAGTCATGGCCAAATATTAGACCACAGAAATCAAATGAGTAGGAATATTTGTTTTGCTGCATCATCTCTACTGAGATGATAGATGTGAACAGAATAAAAATAAAACAAAAATGTTTCTGCCTTTCCAAAGGAGAACATTTTGAAAATGCCTCTCTGTCACTATCTGCACTGGGTTTTTTTAATCATCTGTACTTACAGCGATGGAACTGGAGTATGTGAGATCACACTAGCTAAACTGAACAAAAATGAATATTAGATGGTCATCTCATTGTGATACACAGAGGCTAGTTCTTACAAAATCATGCATGTAAGTGATATGCCACAAAGGCAGACTGCATGGACTATAACAACACAATCAATTAGGTGTCTGACCATTGGTAGTTTCACTGGTATTTGGTTTGTGTATCATTTAGGAGTTGGGTAACTTCTTAATATTTTCTGCAGTCTGCAAGAAAAATGTTTTGACATTTGTAAGGAGACTGGAGAGAATATCAGTTTGAGTGGCTATTTATTACTGTACAAAAAGATGGGAAAAAATAACTGAAATTCAGTCCTATAAATATAAACCCAAAGTCCTGATTCAACCAGACACACGAACATATGTGTAACCTGAGGCTCAGAACTCTTACTACTGACATTTAGGTTAAGAATTTTCCTTAAATCAGGCTTTTAATTATTGGGATTTTTTTCCCCATGACTCTCATGTGTCCTTACAGCGGTCTGATATGCCCTAACTCAGATTTCCACTAAATTAATTTGACTAAAGGCACTGAAGACCTATTTGCATTTTTTATCACAGATTTTGGCTCTACTCTTACTCAAAATTCATATGAAGACCTAACCATAGAAATTTCTAGATGTGCATTTGAAGAAGAGAAGGGAGGAAGGGGTGTTTAGTCATTTTTCAGCACTAATATTCTTCCCTGAAAGAACATTGAATTAGGCTTCTCCATGAAAAGCCCATGATGATAGTTACAGTAAAGAAGTATTTCGTGTTGTTGATGATGAACCTAAACACTTTCTTTATGTGACTACTATTAGAAGGAGAGGATTGGTTTTTTACATACATGTGTACAAATTTATTTGAACTCACTCTCAAGATAGGCAGGGCTTTATTTGGTTTGTGAGGATATTCTAAGTGAAGGAGAATTTACAACACTCACTGCTCATTTGATGAGCACTGTTGAGTATTATAGGTAGTGGAAAATATTCCAATTTTTGTGCATGCACAGTGTGCTAGAGTACAATGTATACAACTTTATCATTTCTAAACAACAATGCCCCAGATGGGTTCAATGGAACAAATCACTGGTCAGTACAGTCTCTACAGGCAAAGAAAGGGATGTAGAACAATGCAAACCCTCTGCTTTTTCAGATCAGCATCCTAATAAAAATTTCATAATTGCAACTTTTAGTTGTGATAATGTGCTGCTATCTTAGAACAGATTTGGGAAACAAAGACATTTTTATCCAATGTACAGTCAAAGTTTAAATATTTTAAATTGATCCCTTAAATCAAGATGAGCAATATTGTCACAAAAGCCACCTGAGGGCTACTGCTTAAAGAGTCCAGCCTGGGCATTGGGGTTTTTTTGTGAATATTAACATTTTCTTATCTTGACATCACTCCTTTCTGGAAAGGAAACTGTTAAAGCCTGAGTATGTTCATTAAAATCTCTTGGAGAACAAAATGCAGAGCTAAATGAAGCATGAATACCATCCCAAAATTGCTCTAAGGATGTACTGTGAGCCATAGATTTTAAACAGGCTTTGCTGGTTTGGGTGCAACTCTTGTTTAGGGGGATGTCTGAGGGTTTTTCGAGTGGAATTACATGAAGGTATGGAGTGGAGTAATGAAGCA
The DNA here is from genome assembly GCA_013398955.1 of Callaeas wilsoni. Classification (NCBI taxonomy): domain Eukaryota; kingdom Metazoa; phylum Chordata; class Aves; order Passeriformes; family Callaeidae; genus Callaeas; species Callaeas wilsoni. Next base: position 65,375 of record VWPU01011163.1, read on the forward strand.
AGGCATTTTAATGAATAGTTCACTGTATGGCTATTGGTCATCATGGCCATCACCATTTCTTTACAGACAATGATTTTGGGATGCAGAAATCACCCAAAATGCATGATCTGTCACTGTAGAATGAAGAGGGTGTTTTCTGAGTTTATTCATATGGTCATGCTCTACAGTAATAATAATAATATTTAATGTGTCTGGGTCATTCCATTACCAAAGTGCAGGCATTATGGGCTGTAAATTGTGGCTTTAGGGCAGTGGGTGAGCTAAGAGAAAAAGTAATGATCCAGTGTTGCTGCAGGAACTCGTAAGGGCAACGTACCTAGAGGCATCACTCAGGACAGAAGCACAAACCTGTAACTGAAGGATTTTGCCAACTGCAGCATGTGCTCCCCCCGGCTACTCTGTGGTCTAAATTATCCAGTCCACAAAGGAAGGAGATTTCTAGCAAGGGCAGTGTGGTGGTTTCGTATGGATTGATTTTTGGTGAGGAGGGAAAAAAAGGCAGTCACGGAAATGGTTCTGTGTGACAAGCTGCTAAAAGCTTCCCCTGTGCCTGGAAAAGCCAATCGCTGGCTGGCTCTGAGTACAGACATACTGCTAAACCAATTAGAAAACTGATAACTCCTCTATGATAACATATTTAAGGAAGGAAAAAACCACAGAAAGAGCTCTTTCTTCCTGCCCCTCTCAGGGGTGAGGGAGTGGCCGGCCTCACTGGGCCCCTTCCCAGCCAGGGCAGCTGGCGCCCTTCCCGGCGCAGCCACTAAGATCCTGCAACCAGGGGCAGGGAGAGCCATCCCAGCACAGGGAGCAGCCTCGTGGCCGGCGCTGGGAGCAGCCCCGCAGCCCACGCCTGAGAACAGCTGGGGCCAAAGCGGCCATGTGGCTGCCACCATCTTAGCACGGCCAACGATGGACTTTTCCTGCCTGGCCGCTTCTAACCTGCCGCACTGCAAGCAGAGGGACTAAAAGCGGCGGCAGCAGCTTCTCCTTTCCAGCGCCTCGCATGAAGACACGCACTAAGTGGAGCCGATGCCGCAGCAGCCGGCGCGGTGCCGGCGGAGACCACATGACCAGAAGTGAGCGGCACGGCTTGTAGCTGCCCAATTCTGAGCCCAGACGGAATCAACTTTTCAGTGCTGCAGAACTCTATAAAAGCTTTCCAATTGATAAAACTTCATAACAAATGAACCTACGAACACCAATTCTCTCCCGAGTCAGAGAAAAGAAAAAGGTGAAAACACGTGAAGAGAACAACATGACAACACCAAGGTCAGTACAAAGGAGGGAAGGAGAAGGAGGTGTTCTGAGCAACGGAGCTGAGATTCTTCTGCAAGCCGTGGTGAGGACTATAATACAACAAACTATTTCCCTAGAATTCATGATGTGCATGGGGGGGATGCAGAATTCACCCACAGCCCGTAAGAAGAACGATTCTCACGCTGGAGCATGTAGATGCTGAGAAGCTATGATAAAAGGCTTGAACAGAGAGAGAAAGCCCTTGCCTCCAGAGAAAGAAGAAGATTTTTGCTTTTATATTATGACAATGCATCCTTAAAAGACTGTACCCCATGAACTTCTTGGCCCACGATGAAAAGGCAGTTGTGGGAAGACTGCTTTGCTCGTGGGAAGGTCTCACGTTGCAGCAGGTTTTTGAGTGGGAACCACTCTTGTGAAATTTTGAACCACACTGGAAAAGTTCACAAAGAACTGTCTCCTGTGGGAAGGACCCCATGGCATAACCAAAGAAGCTCCTCTCCCTAAATGAACTGAAGGAAGATTTACTTTTTTAAGTGTGGCAAACTGACCAAAAATCCCCATGTTTTGTCTCTCTGCACCGTCGATGAGAAAAAAGGTTGGGGGGGGGAAGGTGTTCTAAAGGTTTATCTTCATTCTCATTACCTTCTTAATCCTGTTAATAATTTTTTTTCTTTATACTTATATTTGAGCCTGTTTTGCCCTTAAAGTGTTTTTTTCTAATCCTTATCTCACCCCATGAAGTTTTTAAAATTGTTCTTTCCTCTCCTCTGCTCGACTATAGCAGAGGAAAGTGAATGAATGACTTTTTCATGAGTGCACTGGCCTTTGGCCAGCATCCAACCCACAACAGGCAGCGTCATTAATGACCTTGCCTGGGCTCAATGCTGCTCAGATGCTCAAAGCCTTTCATTGCAACGGAAGGACAGAGGAAGTGCCGACATCTTGAAAACATGAAGAGAGAGCCAGGAAAAAGCTGGATTTTTCTTTTCCTTAGGACCTGGAGGAGTGTAAATTATTTCAAGATTTTTATATATCTGCCAGATGTTTTTTCTTTTTATTTGATTTTAAATTTTAATGTGAAAACTGAAATCTGTTTTGGATCATTTATAATGTTTGAATTTTCCTAAATAAAAAAGTTTTGTTGCAATTGCAACCAAAATCCAGTTACATTCTTTCAAATATTTTTAGGTGAGGAAAAATCAGTTTTAGCTTCAAGACAAAACTCATATTCTGAAAGTGTTGAACCAGGCCTAAGAAATAAGGGACAGTGACACAGGTACAAGGCTCTGCCTCTGCCCTCTTAGTTGAGAAAAATATTAAAAAACCTTCCTGTACCCTGTAGTCACTGTTACTCTGGTCTTGACTAATGAACTAATTGCTAATTAATACTTTGCAGCAATTAAAAGATACCCAGGATTCCAGGAGCAGGTCTTTCTAATAACAAAATATTAACCGAAGTCATATGCTTAATCTACGGTAAATTAAATCAGCACCACTTCTAGTATGGACTCAAAAATTGGGTTGTATCTCCTGATCCTAGAAGTGTGCTCTGTTCCATGTAAAAGCTCATTGTGGTTCATGTACCATGGTTTTCCTTATTCATAATAATTAACTGTGGCTATGTTAATGCAGTAATTCTGCGCCTGTGCTTGGGACACCAGAAAGATCACGCTACATCCTAAGCAGTAAATAAGTAAATAAATAAGCAAATTATAAAACCCTTACTTTTCTTGAATCTCAGAGTAAAAAGAGCACCAAGATGTCTCTGTGTGCTCCACAGAGCAGATGATGATAAATCATGCTTAAGAAAAGGGTCCACACAAAGCTGCCCCTCAGTGGGAGCCTCTGCAAATAGCTCTGTAGGACATGCTGAGAGTGATGTGTGTTAAACCCTTCTTCCTAGGACTGAAGAACTACATTCCTGGTGGGGACCTCGGAAACCTGGCTACGGCTCTCCCTTTTCCATATGGGAATTACACTGGGACTAACTGTCGTGGTGAAGGAACCAAATGGGGGGTCACAGAGCCCAGAATCAGAGGTTTGGTGGGCTGGTACCAAAGAGTGAAACCCCCATTCTGTGAAGATGGCTTCTACCTTTGGTTTCCTAGGATTCCTGAGGGGTGGTTCTGTCTACAGTTGACAGACACCTCTTGTGTCCCCTAAGGGAAGGTGTCCTGACCTGTCCCACCCTTCTCCTCTTCCTATGGGTCCCTGTGGTGTCACCCCGCCCCCTCCCCTACATCCTTTATAAAGCCCTGATTACTGTGCCTTGCCCTCTTCGGCTTCCGGACCTTTTGAGGGTGCTTCTACAATAAACCCTTGGATCACCGGCCGAGAGCCACCTCTGCGCAACTCATTTCTGGCTGCGCCTGGGCTATCCAAAAGCCCCAGGCACGCTCGGCTCCGTGCCCACCACCGCACGGGCTGGAAGGCTGGCAAGCGAGGCACCGAGGTGCCCCGGGGCGTCCTTCCTTTGTGTGGGACACGCCTGGACCAAGCTGCTGCCATCTCAGCCCAGCCAGCGTGCCGGCGGCGCATTTTAATATTAATATAACTAACCTACCTAATTCAGCTCTCAAACTAGGGCTTGATTCCCTGGACACTGGCATCTAGTAACACTTGATGAGTTTAAGCCATGTTTTTACACATATCTCCAGAAGGATGTACGCCTCCCACAAGTCCTTCATCTCATCCTTGATCCCTGAAGATTCCTGGAATGGCAAAAGATGTCTCAAAAAGCTGTGGGTAGGTACACATGGGTACTGAAATCCCATCCTTCTAGCTCAGCTCATGTGCCCAAACATGGACATAAAGTGCTACCTACCTGGCCTGCTGCCACTGCTGCTCTTGCTGCTGCTCCAAAATGATGGAGTTCTCTCCTATGGCGTGCATCGCTAAGTCCATATGGATGTTGTGCATACATATTCTAGAGGATTTCCAGTGGTAGTGGGTGTCTTGTCCAAAATACAGGCTGGAGCCTTCCAGATGGAGTTCTACTCAAGCACTGGACACCTAAATGAAAGTAGAGGTCTACTAGAGGTACCTAAGCTCCCTTTGTAGTCACTGCAGAGCTAGTTAGTACACCCAGCAGAGTTACTCAGTGCACCCTATAGCAGGCAGGTAGTAGCTGGGCCTCTAAATTGCTCTTTAGGCTTCTCTTACAGCACAGTCTTTCCATGGACTATCACTGAAGTTAGACTCTTCCAGCACAAGTAGACACCTTGGTGTAGACACTTAAAATATCTTAAGATGAAGGCAAAATTTTCTGCTGACAGCTAAAAACTCTAAGCATTAGGACATAGGCTGCTCTTGTTATTGGGGTATACCAGGACTGGGACAAGAGGTTTTAATCCCCCCTTTAGAAGCAAATTCATTTTACGGGGAATAAATTATAAATATATCATTGTAGAATTGAGAGATAAATAGAGATTTGTACTCAAGCGCTAAGTGTGGTTCAGGAGGCTCTTGAGGTAAAAAAGGATCATATATTCCTGCCTAAAAGGAAAAAACATTGTCAGGAGTCTTTAGCTTCAGGAACAGTAGATCATTCTGGCACAGTTAAACAGAATGGTCAAGCAAGAATAGAGAGAACAGAAATATTAAAATTAGTCAAGCAATGCAAAATACCTTAAGGACTCACTTCTACAAATTATCAGGACAAGTTAATTGCCCCTGCTGAGTTTTCAAATGGTATTTTCCTACAAAGAAGTAAGCCAGTTTTAATTGGACCGCTTTGGTGGTGGTGGTTTTGTTTGTTTATTTGTTTTAAGTTAGGCTACAGATTCTTGTCAGCTGCTCCTAGGAGCAAAAGAGAAATGTTGCCTGCTTAACATCTGCTGTCAGATTATGTTGCTTCTGCTATCAGAAATGAATGCAGAAGACCAATTCAAGTTCCTGTCAGCTGTGATGTCTTTTGGACATGTTTCAATCAAGCAGCAGGCTTTTCTTTACACTTAAAGAATCATTAGAACAGCTAAAGTCTTAGGGAAAACACATTTTGATTGCAATTATAAACTAATGTCTAATTCATTTAAATTATCATGTATTAAGTAAATATTTGAGCTACTTTGAGATCCATCACACATAATTGTAGCTCTGTCTTGAGTATTTCTCCCTCCTCCAAATTCTAATCAATAGCAAGCAAAACATCTTTTCAAGTTAGTGCTGCAGCAATCTGATATGCCAGTGTAAATGCCCACAAATTCTCACTAATGGTTATCTGATATTTCTCATATTAACTATTGATGGTTCTGACATCTCACAGGGAACTTGGTGGAAGTTAATGATAAGCCAGAACATCCCTCTGAGGATTTGTTTCCATCCAATGTTTCAGTTCAGCTTCAATTCTGCTGATTCTATGCCTAGACAAATCTTAAGGTGCCCCGGGGCCTGCTGTGTATGGCACAGAGTGTTGCAATGTGAATTGGCTTCATGTCAAACAATTGTTTCAACAATCTGAAATCCATCACAGCAATGAGTAGGGATGATTCAGGCTTGATGTTTGAGAAAAGACTGTTCAGGCTCCTGTGTGAATCACCTTTTTCCTATCCAAGAATTCATCAACAACTGCAGTTCTCTCATTTTCCACACAGAAAGAAACAAAATGTTATGACACCTATGCTAGTAATGTAATTAAAACATTTGGTGTTCTCCCAAGGCCTCTATTTCTAGAGCCAAGTGATTAGACAAGTATCTCAGTTTTCAGCCTCTTTCACAGAGGCTTCCAGGAGATATCTTGGAAATGTTATGTTATTCCTACAGGCTCACAAACCAAAGGCAAGGAAGAGTAGTTAATAATGCTTCCTCATTTCTAAAGCTCACTATTTTAAGACAGTCACATGCCTTGAGATGGTCTATCTTGTGATTTTGTTCAGCTACAGTGGTTTTAACTATAATGTTGATGTTAGTGTCCATTTCCTACTTCCGCAAAGGGAATCCTCCCACTGTAGGATAGCCCTTTCTGGGCTAAAAATCTGTAGTGCTGCCTCATTTGACATCAATTAATCTGTTACATCTGAAGTAGTCAACTGAAGTTGTTTTCTGGTTGAGCATTTTCCAGCTGACCCCATCACAGTGGTGGTGCCATGTTATTTTCTTTTAAACTAATGTCCAAGGTTTTTAATTTACTTCAAGATCTACTACCTTCAGCAGAAGGGGTGTGTCAGACCTTGCCTACCAGGCTTACCAGGAAAGAATGAAAACAAAAGTAGTTGCATAGACTGGAAAAGAGGATGAGTAGCCTCAGAACAACTGTTCAAACACAGAAAAGCAGCTGCAAAGAGGAAGGGAGTACTCTTTTCTCTGTGTCTAGGGGCAGGAAAGAAAACAGCATCATGATCTTAAATGACAGTGCAAAGAAGAAGCAAGAAAAAAATTATGAGCCTGGTGTAAAGGACTGCCTGGGAATGCTGAGAGGCATCTTTAGAAACAGGTCACCTTAATAACTCACAAGAGTCAAATGTGTTGGTGATCTAGGGCTGGGAGGCTGGAATATATGATTTTCTGAAATACTTTCAGCCCTAATTCTCTATGACTTTATGCACAGGCTGCCTGTGAACTGCACCTGGCAAGTGGGGCACGTCCCAGGTCTGTCAGTCTGCCAGTGGAAGTGTTAGGGGTGCGTGTGAGGGTTGTGCTGACTGAGCAACTCTCAGATACAAAAACCCCGCTCTTTGCAAGCCTAGACTGAGATCTCTGCAGCTTGTAACAGTAATATACTAAACTAAACCAAAAGTATTTAAATATTAAACTGAATTTGGATGCTCTCCATTGTTGTTCAGGGAAACCAATCCAGTAAAAAGCTACTTATGTGTCATCTACCACAATAGCCAACTTTTATGTACATGACAAATAGGATGTATGTGTATTAAGCTCCCACAATTGCCACTAAGTTTTTGTATAAAAACTGGTACATCAGAAAATAATTGCCCTCTCAAACTGCCTGTTACAGACAGTGCTAGGTGAAAGGAAATACAACAACAAAAGAGAGAGATTTAGAGTTTTTAAATTCCAGACCTTCCTCAGCACTGAGGCACTTCAGCCTTAGATATAAGAAGTTTTCAATTCCATGTGGGAAGGATGGGATGGAGGAAGGCCATGTGCTATCCTCACACTTGACAGTCTGTTTCAGTGGAGAAAGCAGAAGGATGCTGCCATCAGTATGTGTCAGGAGCAGGCAGGGGCTGACAGGGTGTTAGGGGTCCCTGACTGGCAGATGTGGACCCTGCAGGATCTGGCTGCTGCTCTGCCCCTGCAGCTCCCAGCTACTCCCAGAGGGAACCATTCTGGGCACAGAGCTGCACAACACGTACAGAGCCACACTGGCTCAACAGAGGAGTCTGCTACTTCAGTGGCCTCAGGTTGAAAGTTTTTGTTTAGTTGGTCCCATCTTTTTGTTAGGTTTATCAACTTCTTCATATAGATCTTAAAAACTGTGGATCTATAGCTACACCACTGCCCTGCAGGCTTTAAGAGCTCAAAACCACAGTCTGTTCAGCTTATCCACTACAAAGAACTAACACTGACACTTTTTTTATTGTTTTTTTCCAATTCTAACCAATGTCTGTCTTTAAATTGTGATGAGTAAAACAGATCTCTTTTCAGGATGATGGGGAAACATCCAGAATATCCCACAGAGAAGTAAAGCAATTCTCTACTAATTTCTTGAAGATGGACAAAGCAGTAAAAGGAGGACTTCTCTTTCTGGTGTGGGAGCATTTTCATTTGCTGAGAAACGGAATCCAACAAGCCTTCCATTTGATTCACATTTTGAAAAGATAGATTAACTTGTTCTCAGATGGGATTATGGTCTCCAAGGTCCTGTAGCATTGGAGTGGCAGGGTAGGTCGTAGGAAGAAGCCAAAACAAACTTTTAAGACAAACTCATTTGTAACCTTAGCTATGAAGAATACCTCCTTAATAACGTTAAAAACAAAGTCAGCGCCAGTGAGTGGAAAAGGAGAGGATAAATACTGTACATGCTGGAGATCTATGTCTTTCTGTTCTGCTGACTCATAGCTTAAACATCGTACAAGTCAGGTGACATTACCGCAGTGATAAATCTGATCTGTATCTACAGGAGAAGGCTCCTGAGCCAAACCTTTGTTGAATCCTGAGGAAATCATTGCCATATGTGAATATTTTTAGTGGTGCCTTCTGACAAAATACATATTTTCCATTCTTTATTGAGCTGTTTATCTAGACTAGAATTATGATAAACTTCTCGAATGGTTCATTTTCCCAAGATTCGTATGGAACAAATTAAAAATAAGTTTCCATAACAAAAATTACATAGTGGTAGAGCTATGAGATCTCCTTCTCCTCTTCCTCTCAGACGAGCTTCACAGCCAGACAGATGTGAACAGCCCCATTTGTGGCTTCCCAGAACTCAGCTGCACATGCCAAAGAGGCGGTGCCATTCCTCCACAAGGCTGCACATGGCCAGGCACTGCCATTGAGAGGCTCTGAACCACCCCTGCAGTTTGGTGAATGCAGCACGATACCATATATTCACTTTTTCCATTGCTTTTAAGGTGTTTTACTCCTCAGTGAATGAGGGAATCAGGATCTGACTCCTAAAAGCGACACTGAAGAATGGGGGTGGCATTTGCTTTGTATCTGCACATCTATATATTCTTAGTCAGATTACTTGAGCACAAGCATTAGAGAGAGTCTAATTGACTCCCAAGACAATTTTTGGCTCAATAATGGACATGAGCACACATAACAGGTCCATTTGTGCTTCAGCTCCGTATCTATCCTTTCATCCCAGGTAAGGTTGCCTAACATTTTATTTTGTATAACCAAGTTTTCATTTGAAGCTTGGAGAAACGTTTGGAGATGTCACATTTTTCATCTCTCATGCTACCTTACTTTTTAAAAAATTGCTAAGATTTAAAAAAAACCAAGAACAACAACAACAAAGAAAAAAGAAAAATAACTGCTAAACAATGTTTAAAAAAATGTTGCTGAAAAGCTTTGGAATTATGTGTTTTGCAGGAACCCTGTGTGGTGGAAAAGTGTGGCTTTTGTTAAGGATAAACCTCATTTACTCATTTTTATTCTCTGTGAAATACATACACATCCTAAAAATGTACAGGTCTTTGACAAGTAGTAGTTTGCACATTCTTCATAAAGACTTGCCAGAATTTAACAGCCAGAATCCCCAGGCAGTCTGTCTTCAATGAGCATGTCCCAGGTCCTTACAAGTTCTGTATATGCTGAATCGTATGTGCTTCACAGTCACTGGAAAAAGAAAGTTTTTTGAAAAAATAGTATTTTGCAGAATAGGTTACGGGAATGAAATCAGTTTTCCTCTGTAATGGCTGTCCCCACATGTCCTGAGCTGGAGCAGTCCTGGGCACTGGATGTGGCCCCAGGGAACTGATGTTTCTTGTACTCTCAGTCCACCCACTGCTGAAACAGAGCATCACAGAGAGGGAGATACCTCCCTCCTGGTGGACAAGAGGAGAACAAAGGCTGTCAGGAAAAAGAAGGATTTGAAAAAATGTGAATTTTTCTGAAGGAGAACTCTAGGTCAAGGAATAGAGACTGGGAATAATCCATGGAAATATAGAATCATAGAATAGTTTGGGTTGGACAGGACCTTTACAGGCCATCCAGTCCAACCCCTCTGCAATAAGCAGGGACATCTTCAACTAGATTGGGTTGCTCAGAGCCGTGTCCAATCTGACCTTGAATGTTTCCAAGGACGAGCCATCTACAACTTCTCTGAGCATCTCTCAAAAAAATCACTCCCATGTATCTAATCTGAATCTGCCTTCTTTTAGTTTAAAATCATTACCCCTTGTCCTATAGCTGCAGGCCCCGCGAAAAATTCTGTCCTCAAGTCTGTTCTGGGAAGAATCCAGCACACTGGGAAGCATGGAAGAGGAATAGGGACTAGACCCTAGGAACAGTAAGGTGTGCCATAGGTCCAAGCAGTGGCCACAGTCATGCTGAGGAAAGAGATGGGACTGTTTGTGTGCAAAGAAACTGTGCTCAGGGGTGCACAAGGATGGGAGGAGAACCCCATTGCAGAGACCGAGTGCCAGTGCAGAGAAATGAAGGTCACGGAAAGAAGTCTGAGGGCTAACCAACACTGACTGAATATTTGGTGAGAGAAAACCTTTGGGAAAGGTAAAGAGCGAGACGGTGATACAAATCCCCAAATGAGGCATACCTGAATTTTCTGAGATTTCCATGTTGTTAAGTGAAGAGCTAGGTATGGGACTGTAACAGGACTGGAATAGGACAGAAACAAGAACAGGCAGAACAGGAGTTCTGCTTAGAGCAGAAAAGATGAACACAACCATCCTCCGATCTGCAAACTAAGCTCAAAATCTTTCACTTCAGCCCCTCTCCTGACTATGTCCCATCCCCTGCTAGTGTATATATGTAAAATTTGCAGCATCCTTTTTACATCCAGCAGCCAAATTTATTCCCGTGCAGTACTGCTGGTAATCACTGAGCTAACCCCATGGGTTAGTACAAAGGAATTGCTGGGAAGAGGACATCAGCTCCAATGTCTTGATTATGAACAAAATCTGATCTTATTTACTTCCCAAAACTTGAGGAAAAGATCATGAGACTGGTGAGCTAGATGGTCCCCTATTGTTTGCAGTGTACAGTCTGTACCCTCACCTCTCCGGGAAACGTCTGCCCTGTCCTGAGCTTTGGAAGTGCCAAAGACCCCCTAAGGTAAAGGCCAAGGTGCTGGCATGGAATTGAGGGGATTCAACTCACTAATATGCTCTCTAGAGCAAGGACAAAGCAGGAGGGCCAGAAAAAGCTTGGTTGTAACAGGAAAATCCACAAAGGAACTGAAATCCATATCTGTGCAATGGGAAGATCAATCTTCTTCATGGCTGAAAATAACAACTCTGGTTTAAAGGATTTGCAGTTCTTCATATGATCTTTGTGTCAGAGGCAGGGATGAAATCCAGTTCTCCCAAGTGACATTCACCTACCTCAGCCACCAGACAATCTTCTTTCTCCCTACTGTCCCCCGCCTCATTCATCTCACGTCTTCCAACTTGTGCAACAAATGAGTCAGGGGATTTAACAGACAACAGATGCCTTCACAGCACAAGTCTGATTCACCCCCCGGCAAAGTGGGAAAAATCATATGTAACTATTTAATTCAATATTGTAACCTAAGAAAGTGAATGGAAAACCACAGATGACATTAATTCTGGTATGTTGTTATTTTTTAAATCTCTGCGTCTGCAACCCTAGAAATGTTCTTTTAAGGGTCGTTAGATATTGGGCGGGATATTTGGTTTCATTTTGTTTTCTGGTACAATCTATCTTAGGCTGTACCACATGAAATCAGTTTTATATTCCCAGGGCAACAAGAGCACAGAGATTCACTTGGATTTATCTTTTTTGATTCACTAGGGTAAAAAATATGAAACTAATAATTTACTGTAGTTCTATCCAAAAAGACAGTCATATCCAAATGAAAAGATATCCAAAACACCTAGATTTGTTTGTACTTCTACATGTGCTTGGTGTGCTTGTATGGTTTCTGTATACAAAATTGCATCTTTTTCTGATATACACTTTTACAGGAGTCCTAATCCTCGAGGCCTTTGGAGAGCTGCAGTCTGGCCTGATGGCAAATGTGATGCAAAACACATGGAACAGTTCTGAAAGTACACACACACACACACACACACACACACACACACAAAAAGAGGATTAAATGCTCCAAATGAGTCACACGTTTTCACTATCCATTCCATGGGCTGCGAACATTTGCCATGGAATATGCATTAGATTCCCAGCAGAAATTTGTCAGCAAAGGAAGAAAAACAAAGTCCTCTGCAGAGTACATCACATCAAAGCTGTCAGCCATGCAAAGGTTCATAGAATTGGCACATTCAGATCAGATGAGTGTTCATTTTCATACTCCCCTAATCCTCTTTTGTTCTAGTGTGCTATTATTTGACAGGGAATCTTCATTCTCATTATCATCTCTTTCACACTCCTGACACAATCCAGAGAAATGCAGAGGGTCTGTATAGCACTATAACATTATCTCAGCAGATATTTCCTTCCTGACTGCAGATACACTTGCTGGATTTGATGATGAGTCATGAAGATTTTTCAAATATCAGTGACAAGGCCATGATTTCCAAGCAAATCCTTAAATCTCTGATTTACAGATAGAGAATTTTTCATAAAATAAATATGAAGGATATTGAAATGTTGTGCCCTACATGATATGCTTAGGCTTCTTAAAGCTTCTTGAACTGCTAGTTGCTGAAGAAAGGAGACAGGGGAAGGTCTATACTAACAAGATCAGCCTCAACTTTAGCTAGTGGCTCCCACACTGTGCCTGACCTGAGACAATGGCTGATTTGGATCCAAAGTGCTATCAACCAGTTTCCAAAGAGGTCTAAGATCATAGCACCATATGTGAGTCTTCTCATACTGTATGATCTTGTCCACTCTTTGATTATGAAGGGCACAGAGGAGTCAATTCTAGCATTTTTAAACTCAATTTGTCAGTTTTATATGTCCCTGTTAGTAATCTAGAAGACCACTCAAAGCCAAAAGCTGACTCACACAGTTCGAAGTAAGATCTCTACCCTCCCTCGTAGCAATGCTTGAGTCCTAAGTGCCCTATCCAACAGTACGGCCAGTAGACTTGGAGCTTGGAGAAAGCTCACGAACACTCCTGCCTGAGTCTCCCTGCCCAGAGGACCTGCCAGCTCTCCCCAGACAAGCCAACGCAGAGGCATGTGCAGGCTGGACTGAGGTGTCCTCTCGCATCCTGAGCTCATCTGACAATACTAAACATCGCGTGTGAGCACCTGAGGTAGGCTTCACCTCTGAATTACCTTCTGGAGAGCTTTTCTTACCAGAGAACAAAGAGAGATTGAGAGATTTCCTAAGTAATTCACACCTGACTTTGTGAATACCACATCCTTTCCACTCACTGTTATTTACAAGTCAGGAAAGTTTTTAGTACAGAAACCAAGGCAGATCCAGATACCGTCAAGGACTCTAAACAAAGGTTGGAACTTCAGCATCTCCTTAAGTATCACTTGATGGGTCTTCAGACTCAAACAGATCTTTTGGTCCATCATGCAGTGTTTTATTAACTCCAACAAACTGCTATATATTGTTGTTTAGTTCTGATGGAAATATTAATAAATTGCCACAAATATGACGCTGCTATAAAAGGGTCATCTTTTCATACATATTCTCCTAATCATAGAAAATGAAATATCAAGGAAACATCAAGTCAAGAGCAGAAAAGGATTAAGATAAAACTTATAACAAATCTTCAGCATGTGTCTTTCATTGACTCTTACAATTTCACTTTTAGGCACACGGGGTGTAGTACACCAAGTGTAAATGTCTTCAATCTACTGTTTACAGTCTTTCTAACCTGAATGGCTGATAAGTTTAACACATTCATTTTTCAGTACAAATTAGGTCTGTCAGAATGACTCACACTTCTATATAAAGGAAGTTCTAAACATATTTAAAGAGAAATTTAGCTGTCAAAGTCAGTTAGTTTATTGGGGTAAGAGGAATCCCATGTTCCTTTGTAACCTTTCAGAGAACATGGTATTTGGCAGATTGCAGACCTGTTCAAGATAAGTGGTTTCAAAACCTGTTTGTGTATGTTTGTGTGTGTGAAAGAGAGCAATTAGAGACTCTGGAGAGCAATTCTGGAGAAGTTGAAGGCATACTTTGCCCTTTATTACAAGCTAGGACCTTTCTGTAAGTTAGTGAGGTCTGAGGAGGGGTTTACATCCCCATTTTTCCCCCCAATTATATAAGATGATATACTGAAAAACTTTATTTTCCCTACAAATCTTCTCTTGCTGGTGTCCTCAGTTATAACACTACTGCTTCTTGCATTTCAAGATCATTTTTCATTGCTAGTTTCTGAAATGTCTTATATAAATATTGGTGCTCAGAACGATCTTTTCCTGAAAAAAGATCTAGCAAAGCAAAATCTTGTAAGCTAAACATGGCTGAAAGCCAAACAATTCTGCTTTAGAATTTTTCCAACCAAAAGGGGAAAATTTAGAGCAATGCAGAAGTTCTTCCTCAAAGTTTTTCAGCTAAGAACCTAATTTTCTATTCAGGAATTGTTTTAGTAGACATATTCCGAGCAGCAGTTAATGAGCTCCCTTTTGTTGTTTGTGAAAGAGACCTTGGAAAGCTGAAATGGTGTGCCAAGAACACAGAGCAAGTTAGTTGCTTCTCCCAACATTAGCATACCCCATATCCCCCAAAGAGACCTGGGGACACTTGCCGTGTTTCCTTGAGCTCGCTATGCTGCATTCAGACCCTCATTTCCCTGCTCAGACCTGGAGGCCCACACACTGGATCAATTGATTCCTAAAAGGCACGCCAGTAAACGCCAGTAAGTTTGTCTCCAAAGCACAGGGTAAAATTCACAGTTTGAAATCCTGTCAGAACCAGAAGTGCACCAGACCTGCAAAAGCCCTGAGACATAAAGAAAAAGCAAGAGGAAGTCTAAGTCTGGAACATGACGGTGAAAGCACTAACTCAGGAGGAGGAGGATGCTAGTGTGAGAAGGAAGACTGGAGAGGTGAGGGAAAAGAGGCCCCATATCCTTTTACAGTGGGCAATGCTGCTTCATTCTGAAGGCGTTGGCAAGAAAGGTCCCAAGATCCTTTCCCGAAACTCCACTCCTGGACTGCAGCTGATATCCCTGAACAGAAGTTATTAAATATTTAATAATATTTAATAACTGAGGTTATTTTAAAAAAAGTCTGAAAAATACAGGAAGTATGAGGTACCTGGGAAGAAGTCCAGTCTACATTCTAGAGACAGACTGCCCTCATCTCCAGGTTATACACATAAACTTCTTCAATCTACTGCCCTTAGGAACTCCAGGTATGGCCCTTAGGCAAGCTGGATAACACTAAAGAGTTGAAGCCTTTTCCCAGATATCTAGAAAACTTAACCGGTGAAGTCATAGTTAGTGCTGATTATGGGCCCTGTGATTTTCATACTTGGCCTTTAAACACTGATAAGCCATCTGACTCCTTCCTCAGCACCTGTGGCCTTTTGTGGATTTCAGCCCTTATTTCACCATTAATGCAACATGTCCAGCTGCTACTGGAGCTGCAGAAGGAAGTCACTCCTGACTTTTCTGCCTTCTCAGCATCCCCTTCAAAGAAAAGAAAATTTTCAGAAAAAAATTTCCTCACTTGAAGGTCATGCAAAGGTCACCTTTTAATCCAGTAGAGGATTAAAGTAAGATGCACGCTAATGATGGGGCAAATTAGCTAAGTTACTAAAGATCAAAAGAACATTTAACATGCCACTGTCCACTTTATCTGTGAGCAGGTAATGCTGAATTCATCCAGTACTGGAATTCTTGGATTTTAATCACACATTTGAACTTTCCATTTCCATTCAGAAGTTAAATTAGATGGTGACCTGAGACAGGTGGGCACAGCATCCTTTTACAAGGATAATTTTCAGTTAAAACTGTAGCCTGATTTCAAGCTCACTTTTCTTTAAATCCTTTATTTGTTCTAACTGAGAGTGTTAATAAGCCAATATGGCACAAACAACAGGTCAAGAGAGATTACTGTTAACTAATCAAAAGAAAAATTGCCTTTCCAAAAGATTATATTTAGCTCCTTTTTTGGGGGAAGGGAAAGGAAGCTCAGCATCAACTGAACTGTTTCAGGTCAGGCCAGTCACCATGGCAACAAATTTTTCTGATATTAGAAAGTATCACTAGGGAAGTGTGGTTGGGATAATAGCATCATGGATCATTTTCATACATCCACTTTAGACTCAGGCCTTAAAGGAACTACATCCTTTTCTTTTGAGAGGAACTGCTACATAATGCGCAAGATACGGATATGCAATTAAGTGTATCAAAGACAACAGGTGATCTCAGCCAAATATAGGCTCCAAAAGTTTTGGCTGGCAGAAACCAATTTAGCTACCCAGTAACCTGATTGACATTAGCTGTCCTAGCCCCTCTTTTCCCTGCTGACTATGGTATAACAGCATTTTCCTGTTATTTAGTTATAATTAGGTGCACTGATGCGGCGTTTTTCTAAGCATCAGAACATTACCTAGAATAGTGACTACACTTGAATTGTTTTATTTCTTGTCACATTAGATTTAGCTGTATTTAAAATATGCTGGTTTTTGTTTTAGGAGGAAGGATAAATATGTAATCTAACTATAATTAAGGATTTTCAATCTGTGATGTCATTCTTTTCACTTTTTTCCTCTCTGGAGGTAGGTACATAGCTTCTGAAAGTGCTTGAAAATAGCTACTTAATGATATGGTAGATTCTTAATTAAGTCTTTTGAAGGTTTTGCTCTGATTACATGAGAAGTGATGGATTCAGTGCTAATATTAGGGATGAAATGTAAATGTGTACAAGGGAGAAGGTCAGACACATCTATAAACTGCAATAAAAATATTGAAGATTCTTCCTTGTCATCTAAACAGCGCCAAAATCTGTGACTGGACCAAGGGGCCAGTTACCTCAATATCATTGATTCCATCGAAACAGTGCTCTTCAGAATAAAGCAATGTAAACAAGTACCTAAACATGTATCTCACACTTTTTTATACAGGAGAGTAAAGAAAAGTTTTCACTGGGTACCATATTGTGAGGAAGGGTGAACCAAATTCTGATTTCTCTTTCATTCATGTGAGCCCTGGGCTGCCAAGCGAAACTTCTCAGGATTTACAAGATGGTAAAATGCCCTCAGGATACAGCCCAATATATTGCATGAGGTAATGCTTACCCATATAGCTGGTTGGAGAGTTTCCTTATGGCCCAGGGAAGAACCGTTCAGACTGTGCAGGAATCACCTGGTGAAGCCTCTGTTCCACATGAGGTCAGACTAGATAATCAGAGTGCTCCCTTTTGGCCTTGGAATCTCTGAAGCTATTAAATGAAAACAAATGTTACAATTAGTCAAGCTGCTTTTCCTCTGCTCTAGCCCACAAGTTTATGACCAGCTAGCATCTCCAGGCCTAGCTATTCCAGCTGTTGTTTGGCACAACACTGGCATGAATTAAAAGCACAAGAGATGTCCATTTTTTAGCTTAATCAGTTACCTGCTGCAGCTGAAATCCTGAAATCCTTAGACAGTTCTGCCTTGTCACATATTTTTACCTGGATTCTGACCTCCTTATATATTTGCCGATTGTGGTCATAAGCCATGTCCAATGTGTGCTGCAAAACCTAAGACCTATCCATGGGATCACAAAAATAAAATTGCTCTACACAGTAAAAAGACAACATCTTAATGATCCTACACAATGATTAAGCTATCCTGAAAATAATTATTCTCAGTCATATTGTTTGGTGTAATTTTTCAACTTCCTTCTGTGAATGAAAAATTAGAAATTGTTAAATCTGTCTTAAAAGTATTGTTGTATTATGCTGAAAACAAACAAAATGTATATGATATAAGATATGCACACTTTGGTTACAAAATTTGATCTTTGTTGTCATATGAAGTCTTGGAAAATGAGATGTATGGAACTGAAGTTTTGATGTATGTAATGTAGGCTTTTTATTGTGCTTGATACAATGATTGGAGCAAAGATCTTTGCACTGAGGATAATCTTCTCAAAGAAATTTCAGAGCTTATTTCCCAGACAAGATATAAAGTAAGAATGCTTTCTTCCTCTTTTTACTCCCTAACATATCTACCAGCCTGTACTATTTTGAATCAGTAGGAGAAATAGAGTAAGAGTAAGAAACTTTCAGTTATTCTGAGAAAAAATAGAAAACAGCAGTCATAAGACTATGAAAAGTCTAAGAATATGAAAAAAAAATGCATTATTCGTGTTTAAATGTATTACAGTTAACCTTTACTCTCATTCTTGAGGCCTAAGGATGTGAATTACTAAATGTGCTGGTAGAATATGATCTGAAAATTTGCTGAGTGAGATTGAAATGGCAACATCTCTTATGATTATCAAAATCGGGAATGGCTGATACAGGCTTTCCAACCAGGTCAAATAAAGCCTTCCAATATGACTATCATATAAATAAACGTATCGTTATACAGATGACTCAGATGGTTTTAGCACTTTTATTGAAATGGCTTTGTGCATTACATCCTGCAGTGTATGACTGCTACGAACGGATGTGAGGGTTTAGCTGAGTCTCTGCCTTTTGCCCAGGCCTCTGGCAGCAGGCAGGAGCTTTATCGGGGTGGCCAGCACCTCAAAACCCACTTTCATTCGTAAGTTCTTTAATAATGGCTGATTCGGTCTATTATAGAATGAACTATTTATTCAATAGACACAAAACCAACAGACATAAGACTTAAAACAAACTATATAGTACACAGGAATAAGAATAAAAAGAAACTGCTAGTAGGTATATACAGTGCGAGGTTAAAGATGCCATTAGTTTCACAGCTAGCGAAGAAATAATATAACTTATGATCCAATCCATCTTACCATCCAATTGTTGGTGGGGTGCACATTGAGATCCTTTGCCTCACTTCCCAGGAAGGTAACCATGGAATCTGCATCCAAGCTCCAAGCAGAAGTCCCCCACACTCTCAGGGTGTGTGTGTAGAAGGCTTCTGCCTCCGTGATAACTCGTGTGTCTTTTATAGCTTGTAAAACGGTGTCCTCAGTCAAGAATATCTCTGTTATCTCTTTCCACATCTGCTCTCCAGACTAAGATGTTGATTCTTAGCTGGGGCTTGAGCCCTTTTAGTGCCAGAGAAGACCCCTTGCTGGGCCTTTCAGCCCCTGGGTAATCTCTTCCATATCTGCACCAACTATCTGTGGTAGAGAGGGAGAGGATACATCCTGCCACAGTGACAAAAGGCAGCACTTTGGTGCCCACATGTAGCCATCTTGTAATTTTTTAGGTGTCATAGAATTTCTGAGATGTCCTCATTGGGCTGGCAAGAGGCGACATGCCTCTATCTGAAGAAAGAGCTGGAGGCCAGCCAGGATAGTCTAGAGCACTACCGTGACACCAGGCATCTAATTTCAGTCAGCTGAATTGAGCCTGAGGCACCCAAGTTCGCAGTGTGTTAGCAGAGATCTACTCAGTACAGTCACCAGAGTCTGGAGGGTGACTCAACTTGTCTGACTGTAGAGAGATAGTGGCTAAGCAGCCAAGTGACGAGCTGGGTGCCAGTGACTGCATTAACTAGATCTCCACTGACTGTGACAGTCTAGATACCTACTTCATGTATAAATGGAGTGCTAATCTCAAATGGATTCACAGCTGTAGAGCTCAACAGAGCTGCCCACAACACTTAGTGTTGCTTCAGGTCACTCACGGCATCTAACTGCTTGTCAGGCAAGGCAAAGGTCTATTCTATGTCCTACATTACACCTGCCATCGTTATATGGATGCTCCAGGCACTTTTGGGTGTACCAGCTGGCAGTAAAAGCATAAATTTAGGCAGGTGACCTAAGTCCATAACTCTTTCCCTTCCTTCCATAATGCCTTCAGCAACTGCCAATGTGTTGCAGATTGCAAAGGCTGCAGCCCCTAATAAAGACTAAACTCACTTAAGGAAACACTGGGGAGAATTGGGCAATTAATTAGCCAATTGCTCATCCAGTCTGGGTGCTGGGAAAAACTCAACTCATCAGAACCTTTAGGCAATGGCAATCGACACCCTTCCTGTCTCATCATCCATCACCACATTAATTACATGGTATTTTAAATCTTTCTTGTCCATGACTGCATTGACAAAATAGATTATCGGGGCAACCAACCTCAGAGTGCCCAGAAGAGGGTCAAATTATAACTGGGAGGAGGTGCTTGAAAATTGTCAAGGGCAATCAGAATTAATGTTTGAGAGGAAATAAAACCAAGCAGATGAAATCCAAGATACTGAGACTTCCCTGAGGGATGACGAAAACACTTTAGAATAATGGCTCAATTATTTAATTCTGAATTTCAGTGAAAATCCTATAAAAGTACTTAAAACACCCCCATTAGCACTAAATGAGCTCATCTTGATTAATGTTATTAAAACAATTGCCAAAGGGTTTAGTAATGATTAAGTCTTTTATCTCAGGTGATAAATTCCTAACATTCTAGCTACATTAGGATAAAGCATAAAAATAAAAGTTTATTTTAATTTTAATTTTACTAATTTATTATATTCCTTCTTTGTCCCTCAGTCAGACCCAGCAACACCTGCACATTTCCACCCTCATTTTAGTAAGTTTGGCATAGGAAAATTATGCAATAATTTTCCCACTGCTTCAGTTGGGTACTGAGATGCTTCAACCTGTTCTTCCCACTAGGTTTGGGCGCTGTTCAAGGTACCAAATTAGAAGATTAAGCTCCTTATCGACTCTTCACAGTTAACAGCTTGGGATGGGTTCAGTCAAAGAGTCTAACCTGCTGCCTGACTAAGTCTGCCTCTTTGTACTCTTCTACCTCAGACATCTTCATCAAATATCTACATTCAGGTGGATGAATCCTACTTTTCAAACCTTGCGTTGGCACGCAATTAGAGTAAGAATCCAAGCCCAGCTGAAGCCATTAAAAACACCCCTGTTGACTTCAATGGTGGATTTGCCTGGACTTACTGTACTGGTAATTGAAAATCATGTTTGATAGCTTTCACATCCATCCTGCAGTGTCCTGGCCTTTCCCTCCCAGGGCCCTCAGAAGAACAAAATTGAAACCAAGTGTGGGTTTTACCTATGGCAAACACATGAAGAAGTCAGGACATAGGAGGTCCACACCACTCAGGAGCAAGAAATAGCACATGTGGAGAATGCTCGTCCTCACTCATCTGCATCCTCACTGGGACAGCAGCAAGAGAAGCTGAGGAAACAACTGTGGTGCTGCTTCCTCTGCCAGTGCTGGTTATGGACCATAGCAGAGAAAGCCTTGTTGTCTTTCCAAGGTAGCTCTGCTGCTTTGAACTTGATCAGCTCAGTGGATCAAGGCAGCCAGGGAACCTCTAGGTGCACTGTCTGTGGTAGAGGAGATCTCACTCCCAAGTAAGTGCTCAGAACATTGGTATGTAAGTGCCATTTGCAAAGGCCAAAATACACAGGAAGTTTTTATTTGCATGGGTCAAACTCCAGCATGCAGAACAAACCACCTACTTTGAAGAACTACAGACGTTCTAATCCTCTTTCCTCATACATGTGTGGGCACATACTAAATCCTTCCTTCCCTCATCCCAGTGACGAGTGCATATTGGTGTCACCCCACAGATGCTGGTAACAGTTTCACTGTTATTCAAATGGTGCTGTGCGGGTGTCAAAATACCTTGAGAAGACCCTTAGAGTCCTTACTTTTCTCAAGATCCTGACACATCAGGAGGCATTTTCCTTCAGTCAGGGGTGAGAGCAAACTGTGACTCATGAGTACCCAAGCTGTGTTGCAATGAGAATGATAGCAGACTGCTTTTCCTTATCTGCTCTGTTACAGGCTCTTCTGGCTGCATCAGGGCACACTGAGGTTTGCTCTTAGACAGATGGAAAAGGCAGATTTGGCAGGCTTTCTTCTCATGTGCAGTCATATGAGCTGTAGTCCTTATCACTGAGTAATTATACAAATATCTCCATGACAGCCCTGGAAGACAGGTGCAGACAGAACCATTGCCCTTCTTACTTGCTTTTTTATACTTGGCATCATTCACATATACACTTGCACAGGAACTTTCACCTGAATATAAGGAAGAACAACTTTACCGTGCAGGTGACTGAGATTGCCCAGGAAGAGTGTGGAGCCTCCCTCACTGGAGATATTTATGAGCCATTTGGACACAACTCTGTGCCATGTGCTCTGGGATAACCCTGCTAGACCAGGCAGGTTGGACCAGATGACCCACTCTGGTCCCTTCCAGCCTTATCCATTCTGTCACTCCGTGATCTCCTCCTCAGAGGTACTGCGTGTATAGTCCCTACGTGGCAAGGAGACCTGAGGATCTCCCATCCTCAGGAAGACACAATGGAGAGAGCTATAGGCAACCCATGAAAAGCAGACACAGTGGACTTACAGCCACCAGCTGCAAACCCAGCATCCTGCATGAGCATGTACAGCCTCTGATGAAGATGGGCTGTTCTAGCTGGTTATGTCATGTCTGCATGGACATGTGCCACACCTCTGGAATGTGCTGCAGATGTGATTTCACACCATAAAGTGCATCCAGCTCTTCATCCAAAGCCATGCAGACATCAGTACTTCCTTGTGTTTTTCACAAGTGGCACACAGGGCAGCCCACCATGGCTTGATACAGCCATGCAGGGATAATGGTCTGGCTAGCAACGCCCTTTAGTGACATCAAGAAATGCTGAAGAGGAAAGAAAAAGGCGGTTTCAATCTTGTTATGTTTCTCAGCCAACCTGCTTTCACTTATTGTGAAGTGAATTGTCAGGTTGTTAGAGATGCTGACAGAGCTCACTGGATCAGAAGTGACCTTTGCCCAGAGGTTTTTGATGCTGTTTGTGTTGTATGGAACAACTCTTGGTCTGTACAAAGGGAAGTGATGAAGAAACCAGATCCTGTGAATGCAGACCTGAGAAATAATAACCAAGGGATTTCATGAAACAAAAATCAACCCAAACAAGTTTTTATTTCTTTTTCTGACTGGAGTAATTTTTTTTTTTTTTTAATTACTCATAGGTTTCGCAAAACCTCTGCTTTTCTATTTCCTGATATTTCTTCAACAACTTGAAAGTTCTGATGAATTCTCTGGAAATATATAAAGTATGAAACATCCTCGGGATTCTTTTCTTTTCATCCCACATTTTGCACCATGTAGCCATTATTGGATAACGTTTTGCAATTTGATTGTCTTCATCAAAGCTTTTGCAAAATGTCCTTATTTGTTGCTGCTGAAAAAGCCCCTTGATGTTTTGATTAGTTTCTCCCTACATGCCAATGAACTTGTAGCAACATGTGCTTTTTTGCCGTTTTCTGGGAAGTATAATGTCCTGCCCTAGTTCACAAACTTTTACTCCCAAGAACTCATTTGGTCCCTGATTTTATTTTTTTTTATCTCTGGTTTTATTTAGTTTTTTACTGAAGTCCAGACACTTTTCCTCACCCAGAACTGACTTTCTACCTTGACTCTCTCCCCACTATCTAGTTTCTCCTGCTCATGGATATTTTTCTTATTTCCAAAATGAAGATTCCCAGTCCTACAGGTGAACCCTATACAGCCCAGGGGAATCTGTCCAACCACACCCATACCTGCCAATTAAGTAGAGCCAGGACACAAGGACAGATCACCATCATCTGTGCCAGAGAATGGTCACAACAATGCCAGGACCACTTCTGAACCTGGTCTGCCAGCATCCTCAAACCAATTCCTGGGCACGGCTAAGGCATTAGACCAGGGACTGTTTACTGGCCAGGCTGGATGCAAGCACCCTGTTTTGGAGACAACGAGTTTAAGAGCACAGACATTGCCAGATGGCTTCAGAGACAATGAGTCCTCAACAGATGTACTCTTGGAGAACCAGTGGTGCCTTCCCTGAATCTGCTGCATTTGTTCAAACAAAAGCAGGTGTACTGGAGGCTGTGAAATGTCCTGACCATTTAATGCATCTCCATCCGTCAGAAGGACATGTGCCCACATGAGCCTATGAACAGGCCTGTGAACACCATTTACAGGTGTTCCTCGTTCAATTTCACTTTGGCATGGGTTCTTCAGAACACTCCTCCCCATCCAGACACTCTCCATGCCAACAAAATACCCCTCGTGGAGTTGGCTGAACTGTGCCAAGTGACTACTGCTACTCAGGTGCTGGTCAATTCCCATTGAGAAGTAATGCTGAATTTAGCTGTAGGTGTTTTTCCCCAATTAAAACTAGCAGGTCTGTGTGCTTTCTATATGGGGGAAAGGGGTGTGAAAAAATAGAAGAGCCCCATTCAATTGCACAAGCTTCATAAGCAATTAGTAACTCAGAGTGGAAAGAAATCATGAAACAAATCATAAGAAATGGCAACAGAGCTACAAAGATGACATCATAGTTTACTTGAATTATTTAAACATCTAAGACATATGTGCAAAGCTCAATGGAGAACTCCAACACTACATGCCAGTTAAAATTAGCTTTTCATTCAGGATCAAGTCAAATATCCTTCTGACTTCACACTGGAGTGCTATACACATCTTTTTATACATGGCATCTAAATAAAGCCTCTGTCACAATTAGCTGTGCTGAAACAACCTTGGATATCACATGATGATGCATATGCTTTAGCTGATGTGCATCCGGAGAGAAAGCTAACCAGAACCACAGGATATTTCAGCCCTCGGGGGGAGGGAAGTGAGCAACTCTGCTGTGGAAAGTAGCTGGAAGTCATCCAGCTTCTCCAGGGCAGTCAGTCATGAATATCCTGCTTTGGCCACAGAGGGGTTGTGGAGGAAGCAGGCTCACAACAATTGGGAAAGGTTTGTAACCACAGGAGTCAAATGAATGAAGCCAAGAGACTGCCAAGTGATGCAATTCATGGGGAATAGGGAAAAAAAAAAAAGGGGAGGAAGAAAAAAAAATACCCAAACCCTCCTCAGTTCCTACACAGGAGCATTCATCATTCACTGTGACCTTCCAGGAATGTGCTGACAGACACAAAGCATTCTGTGTGACATTGTGCCAGTGAACTGGAATGACTGCGCTCGCAGCATTGTTCCTAACAGCAGGGCACCATCTTCTGGAGGCTGCACAGGCTGTCCCGCCACTCCTGGGGCAGTGCAGGCCAGGCTGAGGGGCGAATGATGCACCATCCCATTGAAAGCAATTTAAGACCTAAAAAAAACCCAAAACAGTGTTCCGAGCTCATATTAAAACCAGCCGCTACCTCAATTAGGCACAGGCGCCTGAGTGCCTGAGAGGGATGTTGGAAGTGGGGGTGGTGCTGTGCTAGGATGGGATGGAGCTGGGGGAGACGTCCCAAAAATGTCGTGCTGTCAGGGCTGGCCAGCAGACACCTCTGTGCTGTTTATTAGCACAGCACAGCCACCGACGGACAGAGAGAAAAGGGAAAAGTTTTGTCTTATCATGGAATCATAGAATGATTTGGGTTGGAAAGGACCTTCAAAATCATCTAGTTAGCTACCAAAATAACTCTGACAGCAGAAGTGGAACAAGGTGGGATGTGGTTGGGTTTTCAGAGGTTTTCCCTGCAGCTGTGACTCTACTGGGGACCTCACTGCCCCAGGTGCTGCCAGTGGGGCTGTAGCAACACAGTGTTCACAGACATCGTGCTCCCAGTGAAGCTTCTACTTCCTTAACAGCAGAAGATGTGGCCTTGAAGGTTTAGAGGTCATATCAAGCCATGCTTAGTGCAGATGACAATGTCACATTCCTCTGAAATACCTCCAGGGTCCTTTTCCCTTCCTTGGGAGGGAGGTAAACCTTATTCCCCAGTGATGAGCCAGGGAATAGGTTGCTGGTTTGGTTATACCTCCAGCATTATCTCTCAGACTCTCCTTACAGAGTCCATTGCCCTACATATTCTACTCAGTCTGGATGCTAACTCAGTACAATGTACCTTTGCTTGAGTACAAGTAGAGTCAATTTTATTCTCCCTTGTGCAATGCTGTTGTCCAAACTCTTAGACTAATTTAATTTTTTAAAAAAATTTTTTGCTTCATTTTACACCTGAAAATCTCTTAAGTCCCAAAACTCATGATGTCTGATATACATATCTTGCTACTCTTCTCTTATTAAAACAGACATCACATATTTTAGCTGAAAGACAGGTACCACGAACAGAAGTTTCTGGGCATCTGGGTATGTCTAGGAGCACAAGCTGCCCACCCTCAGCTGAAGGGTAGCTGGGCAGCCAGAAGGTTTCACAAACCCTCCTTCTCTGTTATGTTTCCTGCAACCATTTCAGCACATCACATCATGAGAAGGGCGAAAGAGAAGGAGGAATAATGCAGAGACGTGTGGCATTAGGCTGCCTTTGGCATTGTGGTATCTGGCTCATTGAGGACTTCAAGTGCCAGGCTGGTAATTCAGAGGATGCAGGACAGTAGGAAATAAAAAAAAAAAAATCAGTCACAATGTGATTCTTGGGACAGAAGAAAAAAGCCAAAACACATACATGGTATGACTCTTGGAACTGTCCTGTGCAGGGTCAGGACTTCAACTTTGATGTGGGTTCCTTCCAACTCAGGATATTCTATGATTCTATGATTCTGTGCTGCCACTACAGATGGTGCAGCCTGAGCTGCACAAGAGGCCTGGATGGCCAGACCTTGTACCTGAGAGTATCTGACACAGTCAGGAAGAGTGGAGCCTGCCCAACACGAGGAACTGATGTGGGCAGCAAGGTCCTGGAGATCCTGGCCACAGCTGAGGTTGCACACTGGGAGATTCCCATGTGTCTTGCTGGATTTCAATAAAACAGACTGCAGTAGGGTAATCTGAATGAGAACAAATAAAACAAACAGCTACAAAAAAAGATACAAGAAGCTGCTGTCTCCTGTGTGTCTTCCACAAAGGCAGTGGGTCACCTGGCTGAAGCCGAGAGAGAACTTGCTCAAATGATATGAAAACAGAGACTGGAAAGGTAATGAGCCAGTGCAGGAATGTGTAGGATTGCAGGCCAGGGTCAGAGAGGTAGGATGTGGAAAAGCATTTGGAGGAAATCATAGATGCTACAACCCTTTAATAAAAATAGTGTAGAAGATGCCAAGAAGAACTTACACTTCTGTCCTTGCCTGGAGCTAAATTTTCAGGACCATCCAGGTGATGAAAGATCAATCAGGCAGAGATAAAGGATTTGCAGCACCTCTGTGCAGCACTGTCACTGTAAAGAAAGCTGGGTGCTTAGTGATGTCCAGTATGCTTTAGACAAGCATTTGGGTTTCTCACTTCAAAACCAAACATGCTGCTTCATTTCTCACAGTCCAGCTGTAGCTCTCAGTCTCCCACTGCTGCCGTGGGCTGCAGTCACAAGGTTGTTCCCATGCCCCTCACTAGCCTGCTTCTTGGCATCCACTTCTGGGAACAGCCACCCATGTGCCCTGCGTATCTGGGAGCATGTGATCCTGGGCGAGTCCTGTAGACCATGCATGCCACGGATCAGACGTGCTGGGAAAAGTTCCCAGGGACTTCCTCAGTAACTGCCCAGTGGTCTCTGAGAGTGTTTATTAGAAAATGGGGAGACAATCAGAGCAAACCTGTAGGGAAGCATAAAAAGACGAGATCTAATCTAAGATGTGGGTAACAGCCTGGCTAAGCAGAGTAAAATCTTACAGTTACAACTCCTTTAAGAGATTCACTTCCTTCTACTCTGCGCCTGATGCAATAGCTGGTTTTTATGAGACAGAGATGATCAGCCAGAGTTCTCCAGTTATCTGAGGGAAGGCTTCACCTCCCACTGGGCAATGAAATCCTAAGCCCACCTGGTGTCAGATGCCATGATTTAACCGGTCATAATTTGCACCAGGGAATATCAAAGACAGATCTGACTCGGTATCTGCAAAGGCAATGTTAATAAAGGTAATATGTGCCCACTATATAACTGTGGGTTACGTGGGTTTCTGGCAGCCCAGCACTAGAAAGTCTATGAAATATCAAGTATTGTCATCTTTTGTGTGACGCTCATTCCCAGGTATCCCAAGCCTGTTGTGCTTACTCTGTCCCATGAATCATTCCTCTCTATATAAAGACAACAGAGTTGTGTCCACCTTTGCAAAAAAAGGGCTGAATTCCCTCAACCACTTCACTGATTTATGCTGAGGATCTAGAGAACTGACACAATGCTCTTAAACAACAAGGTTATGGCTATCACAATTTATCAGAAAAGCAGGGCTACCACACTGTGGTAAGGAAATGAACACAATGTTTTCTTTATCATAAACTCAAAGCATATTGCATTCAATAATTGCCAATTTCTTTCTTCTAATTCCACACATATTGGGACATGGAAAATTTGGCTTGGGGAGGCTTTTAAGGAGGAAATTGCATCTTAAATTTTTTAATATATTTCCATAACTTCTAAGCTTTTCAAGAGCTCCTGATGAATTAGAGGATCTCAATCCTGAGAGCTGAATTTAAACGACCATAAAAGGACTTAAATTTCAGATGATGGGTGCTCAGCCATTCTGAAATTCAGGCGTTATTACAATGTTTCCAGTTAAGCACCCAAAGTCATTAGTCACTTCTGAAAACCTTGGCATAGAGTAAAAGAGAAAATCTCCAACTGAGCTAACATCCTTCATGTACAGACTCGTAAAACAAAAACTAGAAAAAATGTCCTAAAGCCCATGAGTGAGTCAATCTCATTCATTTTGACTGTGGTAAGCTGTAAATTATTTTTATTTAATAATAGCTAATACCTGGCTTTTATACAGCTGCTTGCTTCTATTTTTTTTTTTTAATCAGTGGGCTATAAATGTATTATAATCTTTAAGTGCATCATCATGGAGCCATTAGTGCAAGAATTTAGTCAGTGTAGACAGACCATCATAGCAAAAGAATCCAGCTAAACAAAATATACACCAAAGTATTTGCTCCTTAGAAGACAATGGGAAATTTTAAGCAGGCAAAAATTCCGATGCCTTTCTCACATATTATTCTTGAGAACACATTTTTCAGTCAGATCATAGACAGTTGTGTTAGTATTTCTTTCTCTGGTTTCTTTTGGCTCCTCCTACCACGGAGGATGTACAGCAGATCCCAGCTTCAAGTTTTCTATCCTGTCCTCCACACCAGAAAGGCAGGAGGTGCACCAGAATTGCACAGAGGCTCCCAGGACTGCTTGCAGAGCAGTTCTTGAGGCATTGGCCCAAGGCTGTACCTGAAACAGTCCCCTGGCCCATAAGCCCCAGCAGCTGACCCAACAGTCAAGGAGCCAAAATCATTCTCAGCACTGCCCTCAGCCTGGGGCATTTCAATATCCCTGGGTACTTCCTGGGGTACCAGTAGTTTGAGTGCAGGATCAGATTCATTCAGGATGTGACAGCATCACACCCCTGCTGGTCAGACTTTTTCTATGGTGGAGCAACCCACTGCCAGCCCAGCTATCACCTGCCTGCATGGACCTGACCAAGCAGAGGAGCTGCTTGGCAGGTGGGCCTTGCTCTTTCAAACTTACAAGTTTCAGCCTTGCACCATCAGCACCAGTGCTGGGCAATGACCAGAGAAGCCAAAGAGGTGGTGGTTGCCTAAGCACCCACATTTCATCCAGCACAACAGGTCTGGGTCAGACCCATCACCCTGCAGCTTAGATAAGACTCAAACTGAGCCTAAGCTGGACTGAGCTCTGCTTCTCTTACCAGAACATTTTTGCTGTCTGGGGCCAGATTTTCTGAACGCTGTTACACAGGGCTGAAAGTATGTGTGAAGCGAGGCTGGAGCTGCAAATGGAGCGAGTCACCCCAAAGGGGCTCCTGTATGAGGGCCTTACAAAGATCACTTGATGTGTATTGTAAAGTGATGCTGTGCCATGTCTCTGCACAAACCCAGCGCATCACTGCTCAGCTAAGACTGCTTGTTGGACAGGCTGAGGGTTGATTTAGGTGGGGCAGCCCCGTCAGTTTTCAAGGGGTTGGTAAACACAGTAAGTCCTTGTGAAATCTTTGCAGTCGGCCCCGGGGCACAAGCAGCCATTTGGTTGCTGTCACAAAGCCACAGCACAGCTCCTGACAACAGAGAAGCAGATGAGCACATAGGAGGAATCAGGCCCAGCACATCCCCATCTCATGTCCTTCTGAAACAGGAACAGGGCCTGATACTCGCACACAAAACAGGCATCTCATAAGCAAGGTAAGGATAAAACACATAGGAAGAGAGAGGAATTTGAAATGCTAAAGAGAGAGATGCAAAAGAACAGAGAAATACGTAATAGGCATCTAGCCACCCAAAACACCCAAAGGCAAATGTCCTCGATAGACGTAGCCAATACACTTTTCTGGATATTTTGTTTTCTAGCCCAATCTTAGAAACCTGTGGTTGTGTGTTAATTTTATACATTCATTTAGCAGTCAAACCAACCCTCTGTCTCATTTTTACCTAGTTTTAGAAGTTAGCATTTTATTTGGTTTGCAAATAAGATTTCCTTTTAAAGTAAAATTATTCCAGACAAAAAACCCAAGTCAACAACTGACAAATTGTCACATAAAAACTTTATAAAGCATTTTAAAGAGTTAAGGACTAAAATAGGTATTTGCAGTGCACAGCACTAAAATAAATATTACTTTTTTATCCCTAAGTGCAAAATATTAAATAGTCACATACAACAAAATATTTCACCAAAGAAAGGAACACAAAAATTATTACTCTGTTCCTGAAAATAGGCAGGTTTTATGTGACTTATGTGCTTACACCTCTTGAATTTAATAAGTCTTTGCTTACCAGTATGGAAGGTCGTGCATGAGGTTATTACTCATACATACCAATCAGTTTCACAGGTAAATCTGTAGGAAGCTAATTTGACCAGATATCTGAAATTTTCCATAATTTTTAAGTATGAATTGCAATCAAAGCATTATTTTCAGGAATGGTTATTGCTGTTATCTGCAGTATTCCCCACCAAATGCTCTCTCTTCGAAGGCAATGTTTAGAAATTCTTGCTAGCCAAAATTCTACCTCCCTGTTTGTCACAGGGGTGTTTTGGAAATGTTATCCCTAGGTCAACACTCATCTTGCTGCATTTTAATGAACACTGTGAGCCCTTCTGATTTGCATAATAGCCAACGGTTTCAAATCCTGCCGGAGCTAACACCTTATTATCCCCTTTCATGAGAGCACCTGGGTAGCAGTGACCTGGACACCTCACTGTTGCCATTATTCAGTGGATGTCATAAGTGCTCAGAGCTTCTGAAAGCCAGCCTGCATTTAATAGGTAGTTAAAAATACATAGACACGGGCTGCTTATAAGCCAGAGCCCTTTAGCCTCCCACCCTGCCTACACGCCGCTGTCTCCAGCTATTTCATTTTCTCCTCGGCCATAGGGGTTTGGAAGTGCTCTGATACAGAAATGCATTGCTGTCACTTAGCAACCTTTGCCATGGTCCCTAAATAAAGTGTTTTATCAAGGAATTCATGTAAGTTTGGCATTTATAACCAAATCAGAGGATTTTTCCCCTCTGTCACGAGATAATTAAAGTATAATAATTAAAGTTTAAAATAAAGCTGTGAGGGCTTTTTCTCTATGACAGAAAAAAAATTAGGAAAAACTGATCTAAACTTCTGCCTCAAGTTACTGAGATTGCATTTGCCTAGTTTTTCACATTTTGCCTGCTTGTTGTGAGAGGACACTGCTGAATTGGGATGCTTTCTCAGAACAATCGCCTTGGACATTGTCCCTTGCCAGAGCCTCCACCAAGTCTTCACTACACTTAAAGCTTAGTACAGTAAGAACAGCTGCAGTGGGAGATTGCTTCCGGATATTTATGTAACTTTCAGGTTTAACAACATACACTTGGGCTATGCAGCAATATTTTTTTGCATATATCAAGCTATTGACTATTTAAAACTACAGCCCAGTAGCCCTGAGTGGCTGGAAACAGCTCATCTGCTGAGCAGACTGTGGGTGGCAGTCATCTCTTTGCACCTCTTGGCACTCCCGCAGCAGCCAGCCTGCCCTTGCCTGCCTCTCCCTCAGCCGATGGAGACAGTTCGGGGTGGGGAGGGAAACTGAGGCAGGGGTGGATGTGGGTGGAGATACCTCGTACTGTGGATTTGGCAGCAGGAGGGTGTGGGATCTTCTCGGTTGGTTTTGGACGGTCGGGACGGCTATAGACAAGAGATCTCTGTGGTTAGGTCTCAGAGTGTGTAGTCTATTTATGAAGGGCGTGGGTATAGTGGCGCTGGTTGGAGCTGCCAGCTGCAGCTCGAAGCGGGCCAGAAAAGCAAGAGAGCAAGAGAAGCAAAGGTAAGAGCAAGAGAGAGTAAGGGCAAGGGGAAGTAGTGGAAGTAGTAAAAGGAGAGGGAAAAGAGGGAAAAGAGAGAGAGGTTCTCATTTACAATCCAATAAATCGTCTTCTGTGTTGAATATTCTAATTTCCACTAACCAATCTAGTACAAGATACAAATCCTATAGTATTTGCATACAGCCTATAAGAATTGTTACATTACCATACTGCGTTCCATTTTAAACTCTAGAAACTACTCTTTGGACCCCTGCTGCCAAGCTAGTGGGGTCTGCTCTGACCCTTGGACTTGTCAGCAGGCAGAGGGTATTGTTCAACAGAGAGAGGATTACCTTCTGCCGGCCATACCATTGTTTTCCAGGTGTTCAGTAACTAAGGCTTGGTATCTCAAAGCTTGCTTTCATTTCAATCTCACTTACAGTTTCCCCATTCTCAGCATCTTTTGCCAGGCAATCATATTTATAAGGCTTTCCTGTTTCATCTTCCTCAGCAGGAGGGCCTCGAGGAGAACACGCGTGCTGCGTACACAAACCAGGGTGTCGGTGCTCGAGTCCACCAGCACGGGTCACGTTGCAGCTGGGACTGCAAGCCAGGAGCGGGCAAAGGCAGCTGTGAGGACACGGCTCCTGCTCCGCAGCCCTCGGAGGGGTCCCCAGCCCTGCTGAGAGCTGCCCCCAGAGCGGCCCTGGGAGGTGCCGAGGAGGAGACACAGGTGTGCCAGGCTCTCGGAGTGATTTTTTTCCCAGAAGACAGCACTAAAGGAGGAAATGAGAAGCGGCCTCTTTTGTGGCTGAGATTCACTCTGGAGGGCTGCTTCTTGCCTGCCGCTCCTATGTTGCAACACAGGAAATTTGCTTCTGCTAACACCTGGTGTTGCTTCAAACAGCCAGATGGTCCTAACCTCAGTCTCCGGTAATTGATGGCCTGCTTGTCTAACCCTGTAACTATCTCTCGCTTTAGACACAGATGCTGCATCTCTCTAAATACCGTTCCACATTAAAACATCCTACCTTCCTGCTTCACGTATCAATCAATGCAGTAATTCTTACAGAAACCAGCAATGGCCTGTATAAACCAGGAGACAGTGGGTGTAAGCAAGGAGAGATAAAATTATGCAGGCTTAAATTACAAACTGGATATGCGGTTTGAAGGATTTAGACTAGCATTGCAAAATTAGCTGGGACATAACCAGCAAGCAAACAGACATCAGGCAGTGACCCCGAGAGCAGATGTTAGCTCACACAAGCCAGGATGCCCTGGTATGTATTGCTCTCTGTTACAGTGACTAATGCTAATTTGGTGCTTCTCTGCACCAGCCCAACTCACTGCTTATTTCCAGTGAATCCAAATAGCCTTATACTTGCAATACCTTTTTTTTCTGGGTTTTTCTGGTAGATGGTTCTCTTCTTCTAGTTGGGCTCTGCTTGTAGGTGGCCTCTTACTACAGGGATGATGAGGAGGCATCCTACAGGCTACCACAGTACCAGAAGGCATTAGCCTTTATGAGTTTGAAGGCCAGAAGCTTTTACTCGACAAATTAGGATCTGCCCCGAGCTCCCTGCTTCCTCTCAGTCCTTGTTCTGAACACACTGAAGGCTGACACCTGGGACCCTGACAACAGACTCAGGAAATGAAAGCTGATGTTACCGAGGCCACCAAGATATTCTGTTTCCTGACATTAAATGGAGACAGTATTCTTCCATCTCTCTCGGTCAGCAAGGATAAAACTTGACTGTCAGGTGTTCAGAAGCTGAGCCACCAGCCACTGCTGGTTGTTCAAATATCTTTCTTGCATGATCCCTCAGTTTCATATCACAGCATCTCTAGGCATTAATGCCTTGCTTTCAGGGCATGCCTGGGACAGAGGAACTGCCATCATCCCCTCCTTCTGCATGGAGACATGAGGCACAAAGCACAGTGAAGGATTCACTCAGTCAACACACGATTTCTGTGCCAGGGCATAGACCGGATCCAGTTCCTTACTTGCGATCAGGTTTTTGCATTTCTATTAGTCCCTCCCTTTTAGGCAGGTGGTTTTGATCCTGCAATTTCTTTACTTGTGGTATGTTACCATTCAGGTTCTCATCTGAATGTGGTTATCCCATGCTCTCAAGTTCACTGATAGACACCAGGCATATCACTTTATAAGGTCTGCCCACAATTATATGATGATTGCTAGAAGAATAAAGAGGTCAAGAATAGAATTGGGATGGACATAGTAAAACTGAGGTTACAGTTTCATGAGACTTAGACAGAAGCATAAGGTTCTGCTTCCCTCTGAGCCCATTTAACTCCCTAATGCAGAACAAAACAATCCCAGGAGTACAGAGCGGGGGGTGGGGGTGGAGAATCAGGAGGAATAAACAGGGAAAGTGACTTTTTCCTTTAGGCAGTAAAAAATCCCAGTAGATCAGATCAGCCAGCCATAAAACCATAGCCCTGATTTATAAGAATTTACTAGGTCAAAAGAAATGGAAGTGATTCCATGCCAATGATGTGCAGAAAAGCAGTCCAGAGCAAGAGAAGAAATGAGCTTTGCAGAGAGGTGCAATATCTGTGCAGGCTCTCAGGTTGTGCAGAGAGTGCCTGAGAAAGCAATGTGTGTGTGAACAGCTGAACTGCTCCCTAAGTCACTGTAACTCCATACAATCTGTTACTGACACAAAACAATGTTTCCAAAAACCACCCCACCCCACTATACTTCGAGAAATAGACATGTGCCTTGTTATTTCCATTCACACAATACATGGATCAGGAAAAAAGTCCACAATACAGGGCACTGCATTTTTACACAATATCTGGATCCCTACAGGAAAGGAGCAGGATAATATTGAGTCTTCCTCCTTCTTTCAGTACATTCCCAATAAAGCTGCTTCACTTTCTGAGCCTCACAATTTTTCGTTCCAACTGTCGTCTCTGCCATCTTGAGCTTCATAACTGAGAGGGGTAACTGGACGGTCACATTTTAAGCATGATCAGTTGAATTTCTCTTTTCCCCATGTACTTATTTGCTCTCAAGTGTGTTTTTTTGTACACAGTTCATCTTCCACACTTCATTTCTAAAAAGCCTGTGCTAGCACAGCTTTTAGATTTTTCTGGCCTTGTTGCAGACCTGCAGCTTCTCTAGCATAGGTTAACATTGCACAGGCTCCCAGCAGACAGAGGTGAAAGCAGTCCAGGACCAGAGAGTGCCTCCTCTTGAGACCGAACTGAGCTACAGATGAACTGAAGCACCTCTTCAAGCCATAGGAAGAGCTCAGCTCATCTCAAAGCCTCTGGAAAGACAGGTCCCAATATCTCATTACCAGTCAGCTGGGACGTGCATGGGGAAAGGAACCACTGCCAGAGCCAAGCCCCAGACCTGGCTGTTCCCAGGTACAGCACAGACACGTCGGCAAAGTGTCAGGGCACGAGGCCCAGCCCTGGCACATAGTTGCCTGTCCAGTCTGCTGACAGCGAGGTCTCCTGTGACCTCAGCCAGGGCACCCAGCATCCAGCCAAGCTCTGGGCACAGTGTGAGGGTCAGCAGAGGCAGCAGTCCCCGAGTGCAGGCAGGCAGCTGGACACCGGCCAAGCGAGCCCATTGGTGCGGGCGCCTAAAACCATCCCTGCCCTTTACTGGGCAGCAATTTATCTGCACAGACATAGCCACGAGCTTGAAATATAAATAGTTGTGTCTAGCAATGGGGAATGGAAACTGTCCTGGTCATTGGTTTTGATGTATTTATGGCTGTTTTTAACGTAAATCTAAGTTTTCAGGGCTAACGGTCCAAGCCTGCTGAGGATTCTCTCCTTCCGCCACCATATTTTAGCAAAAGTCAAAAACAAATACATTCACATCTACTACCTCTTTGCCTCCAGTGTTCCAAAGGGATGAAAGGGATCATGAATTGGATGGAAATCTGTAGCACTTGCTATTCACACTTCAGATTGCATTCATAGCTGTGCATATCTGAGCAGCCATCCGGATGCTAATGGAGCTGATCCTGTGTCAGTAAGATTAGAGGAAGGCCTCCACTGTTTAATTTTTGGATATTTATTGCCTATAAATCAAAGGGCCAACACATATTGAGATACCTGGGGAAATATCTTTTTTTGCCTGTGTTAACAGTAATGTTCTAAGATAAAGCTGTTATTTTAAAACATGACTTATTTTCACTTTTCACTAGTGTTTTTAACTGTCCTGAAAAGAAGGATGTTTATACAATTTTGCAAAGAAACATGAACTGTTCTACTCCATTTACATTTCTTTGTTCCAGAATGTATTCCTCTTGTTGAGATTCCAGCAGACAAGGAAAGCAGACACAGCAGTTACTTTCCAATGTGAAACTTAAAACCACAATCTCCTGCTCAGAAAACACAGAATGAGTCACAGGAAGGGGCCACTTGCTTGCAAAACTCATTAAAAGCAAGGCAAGGCAAAATGGATTTCCTGTATCAATAAATAGATTGCTGGCAGTAGGCAGAACACCTGACAGTGCTGGAGGCTAAAAACCGGTCCAAGGGTAACCATTAGTAAAGCCAGATCAATTCTTCAGCTCAGAAACTGTATCTCCCCAGTATACAGTTTTCTTGGAATTAGTTGGCTTAATCCAGCAAAGTGTTTAAGAATATGCGTAAGTTTCAGCTCAGGGAGGGATGAGTTAAACACTTGCTAAAAAAGGCTGAAAAATGATGATGTCTGTATTTATTCACTGAAGCAAGCTGTAGTAGGAGGATGCACGCATGGTACCACCAAGGTGCAGATATTGTAGGTGAAAGCTTTGTTTCCCAAGTTCATGAAATAATAAAGAAGCCCTAGTCCTTACATAAGCTTAAAATTTAGCTGTAATTGCAACTTTGTATTGCTGTTAGCAGTACTCCTTGGACACTTGAGCAGAGAATTCCTTTTGTTCAGTGTTACTCTCTTCTGTCTGGCAAATGAAGCCAAAATGGCCTTCTGCTGTCTTGTGTGCAGCACAGACACACGGGATGTCAGGCAGCGCTGCTCAGGAGCACAAGGCAGAGCTCAGTGCCTGACCCAGCACCACCCAGGCTCAGCACAGGGGTAGGAACAAGAAGGTGCTTTTCGGCCGCTTGTTCTGTTTTTGTTCCCTTTCTCTAGTTCCCTCTAGAAAAAAAAACTTATTTCTCATTCTACCTTTTTTTTTCTCCCTCACTTCCCAATAGCTGGAAAGCTCTTGATGAAGGTCTCTTCCAAAAGCATCCAACAGCTGTAATTCCTCAGCACCATGGCGTTCCTTAGAGCCAGTCTCCTGGCTCCCATTTACAAGTAGCCCTTTGATTGCGTATTTCCAAAATGCTCCTGAACACAATGAGTAGCTGTATTTTACTGCAAGCATAAGAGTGGGACCGCCTAAGGTCATGGCACCGTGAGTATACTCCCTTCACCACCATACTTCACTGGACTTTAATGAAAAGAAAGAAAAAAAATAAAGAAAAACCCACTAAGAACAACCTTCAGACTTCACCTTTTCATGCATTCATAAAAGAGCTGGAAGTTACACTAGTTATATTTTTAGGCACTAGCTCTTAACATCAACCATCTTCTGTGTCTTGCAATGACCTATCTCTCCTGAGGTACTTGATGGCATATGCAATGCATATTGAATTAAGACTATCTATTTATAAGAATGAAAATGTAGTATTCAGGAAATATTCCCTACCTTCCTCATGGCATCAAAAGAACCCCCCCAACAACTTTACGGTCTTTGCCTAACGAGCGTCCTCCCGCAGATTGTTATACCTGTAGTGTCAATGGGATATTCCAGGAGCAATGAGTGTGCCCTTGTAAAGTTTGGTTTGCTGATGCAAAGCACCATTTTTCTGACTTTTAATTAAAAGGGCACCTTCATTTCAAAGTCTGTCTCCAGAGCTCCAGGGTAAATGTTTATACAAGGCAGAGACATACAGAAAATAGAGAAGATTGAAGAAGCAGTGACTGCAGGCTGCCCAAATACGGCTGCTCTTGTATTTTTAACAGAGAACTTGAGATGCCGCAGAGCCTTATCAACCCCAAACATCTTTGTTTTCATACCAGCACGCACAAGCCTGGCAGTATCACTACACTGCAGAGAGTCTGCTCAGCAAACCTGGCAGTGGGAGCAAAAGGCAGCACTGTGTTCTCAGGGACAGGAGGAAAAAAAGGTTACTGGCTTTTCCCCAGAAGGATGGCCAATGTCAAAGAAGAGGAGCCCCAAAAAACAGGCTCTCTGGTCCCAATGCCGTGGATGACAACATCCCCATTCAAAACAGATGGACAGCTTTTGCTTAGGTCACACTACAAATTAGACAAAAGAAGATTCAAAAAATTCTGGAGTAGGGTAGGATTCCTGACTGCTCCAATTTGCTCCAGTTCACGTCTGGTTGCTCTTGGCTCCAAGGTGCTGTTCCCATATCCCAAAACAGCCAGAGCCCAGATCCTGGCCCCGTCTCCCTCAGCAAACTCTTTCAGTTTTAAAAGGCTCTGGGTAAAACACTGCAGCCAAACAGCAAAAATAATGTAAGCTGCACTGGATAGCCCCAGTAAGAAACAGGCAGTGGAGACTGGAGATACAAAAGCCATGTTTACAGGTTCAGTAGTTCTGCAAAAGCATTCTGACATTATCAAAGAACACAGAATAATAGAAAAGTCAGGAAAAAATTTATTTTCACCTTTATTACAATATATATTTCTACCCTTGTTGCATTCAGCAGATCAAAATGAAGTGTTAAAATTATTTTCATCACTGCAGTAGCAAATACATATACAGAGTAAACACTGTATATAAATAGGCTTTCAAATAATAACAAACCATATCTACAAATAAAAAAAACCCAATAGCTCTTTCTCCTCCTTCCCCAAATTACAGCAGTAACATTTTATCTTCAGCATAACTAATGCCACAAGGACAACATTCTTTCTCTCCCATGACACAGCTAGAGTGGTGTGGTCATCAGCACCAAGAAAATAAACATTAGTCACTCCTCACTGCTGCATATTCTAGTTTCTGTGTATTGCATGAATAGAACATACTCTGATTTAATGTGTCTGCATACTTATGTTAACATATTCTTTCTGTAACAAAAACCAGCATTACACTGCAAGCAAGGTTGAATTTTTTTCTTTCACAGAAAGAGTAGCAATTTTTTAAACCATACCTTTTTCTTCTATGTGAATTAACAAAGCAGTTTAAATATCATGGTAAAATTTTCAGCTACCAAATCAAAATGTCTTATACTTTCTGGAAAAGTATGGTGATGTTTCTCCAGGTCAAACCCCTGATTTTCATATAAGTGCCTTTTTTGTCAGTAAATTTATTAAAAGTTACAGCAACACACATTCCTGACACTGTTCAGCTATATGTCAATTTTGGATACAAAGGGGGATACAGCAAGTCAGAAGTGAAATGCTGAACATCACAGAATCACAGAAAAGTTGGTCAGAAGGGACCCCTGGAGGTCACGCAGTCCAACTTCAGCCTTGAAGCAGATGGTTACCAACACTCGATCAAGTCAGCCATAACCCCGTTTAACCAAGTCTTGAAAAACTCTGGGACAGATTCTGCAGCACCTCAGGGTTACCTGCACCAGCGCTGCACTGTGGCCACAATCTGACAGAATTAAAATAGTTCCTCATTCACGCTATCACATTTGGTTTTAAATACTAAAGGCAACAAACAACCCTGGATTGCCTGTTTATTAAGTTATAAATAAATATATCACAGGCCTTAATTGTGGAGAACTTTCAGTGACCGTCTTTTCTGGTGGGAGTTGCTGTGTGTAGTATCTCGGGAAAACAGATTTTAACTACTGTTAAAGGATAAAAACCACAAAACTGACAGCCTCTCACTGAAGAGAATGGTTGATTTGATTTTATGTATTTTGCATAATAAATGGCTTGAAATAGACCTTTACGAAAATTGAATTTAAATAGGATGCACCTAGTACATTCATCCAGTTATTCAATCATTAATGACAAGTATTAATACATAATGAAAGGCAAGTGTGGCTATATTTAAAGATGCAACCATCTCAATTTGGCAATCTGCAATCCCCACTGACTGTCTTTCATTAAATCCACCCCATATTTCTTACACCTTTAAGTAAAAAGATATTCGCATTTTCTTTAAGAGAACACAATCAGTTCTGGGTTGTCAAACACTCCTTTCTTCCTCTTTGTGTCTAATCCTGGTATGTCCAAAGTGGACATTTACCTTGCCTGAAGTAGCAACGTTCGTGTGAAAGGAAGATTTAGGGAGGGCTTTCCATAGCACATGGCAGCTCTGTAAAGCATTGCACTTGTTTTCATTACCATTGAAGGCACAGAGAAATCATAAATTGGCCCACTAACATCCCAGATAAAGTCTTCAGTAGTAAAACTCGGAAAACCCCTACCAGAGAGTTACCATCCTATCTACATTGCTATCACTCTTGACATGCAAAACCAGAATTTGTTGTTACAGAACAAATGTGATAAAGAGCAGCCATTTCCAAATTTCTGGGTGCTAATCAACCATAATCACATCTTAAAATTTCTCCTGGACCACTCTGCCTTCCTGTTATTAACCTCTTAAGTGAAAACACTACAAAGCAGCTGCAAAACACGTACCATAGCCTCAGATCACAAGCTGGCAGAGACCACAGCTCGTGAACCACCAGTGTAGTCATACTGAAATACAATGTACATAGGAGCCCATGATGCCATTTTCAGCATTTCAGAGAGCAATTAGACTTTTCAGTATATTTCAAAAGGAAAAATAAATTTTCTTTCATAACTACAACACATTTGAAATCATTTGGCATGTGGGCACTTGGACTCCATTTTAAGTATCACATTGTGTAAAGGCAGACCATTTGGAAAATGTTATCAACTGATCCACAGTATTGCTTTTAGTGCACACAGTTCAGTCTTAAGGCTGTCAAAAGCAATATCTACAGCTTGTGTCTGGATAAATAAGGAAAAAAAAAAGTAAATTGCACTAAAAGTATCCATTCTTTACGATACAAAACAAAGCAAAAAATCCATATAGTAAAAACCTGAGATGCATCATTCACCAGCATCAAAATTCACATTTTAACCAAAATAATATTTCAAACAAAACTATTCAATTTTGACAAAATCCTCACTGTTTTTGGCTCAGTAACAAATCTTCAACTCAGCACACTGTGTGTGGGAAAGACGTGTTTCCTGAAAATCACCCACTTCAGTAAGGTGGGCACTACCCACAGTAGCCCGTATCTTCCACTTGCACACTTACCTTGATCCAAAAAGCTACTCTTGAAGCATGATTCTCAAACTGAGAATGACTGGAAGAATCTGGCCATCCTATTTCATTTACTTTCTATTTAGATTACACATAATTTATTTCCTCAGAAATGTCCCATGTCAAAACAGGCTGGAATAAATCAAACACAGCTCAATTGGTTTTGACAGCTACACTGATTTACATCCACTGAGGATCTAGACCAGTAATTAACTCTTAAACAGTTGTTGGTCAAGCAAGGGGAGAGGGGAAGAATCATTTGCTCCTGCAGAGAGAAGAATTTTGATATATGGATTGCAATCCCTGTCTGTGTCACCAGATAATGTCAGGAATGGTGAGCACCTTCAGCTCCCCTACTGGCAAGGGGTTCTGACAGGATGAAAGACGGCTCCAGTGACGCAGAACAGACGTGGAACCACTTTACAACCTTATGGCATGTTTAACTGCAACTCCAACATCAACTGCATTTTCAACTGACCTCATATAATGAAAAGTGCATGGCAAAATCTGAGGAGGTAAGACAGGACCTAGAAACGCAACTCCTATTCCTAGCAAGACTCCTCTTGTCTGGAAACCTGACCAAGTATGAAAAAGCATTCCTCAGTTTGCTCACAAGAGAAGAATACAATGCTCACAACTTCACAGATTCTAACTGAACTGTCACCAGCAAAAGCCAAGCGGAGTCCTTTCAACACAAGCCAACCCATTCTTTGAGGTGAGACCAACAATTTGGAGATGGGGTTAAGATGAGGCTGCATGTACATCCTGGGTTTCAAACGGCGGCAGAGGTTCTCTCCAGTAGGTGAACTGGCTGTAGGTGTCAGAACAAGGGAAGTCTGAAGAATGACTTCTTTTCAGCAAAGGGAAAATGTGATCTACCACTTCACAGAGTCTGACATAGCTGGAAAATAAAAACATTAAAAGAATGTTTTTCATTTCATTTTCAGATCATCTTATTTTGAACTTTTTTAAGTCCCCAACCACTAAGGCATGACTACATTTACAAACAGACAAGCTGGAAAAGTCACCCTGCTCAAAGGAATAAAACTAAATTTAATTTTGGTGCTCAGCTTCCAGAAAGGATTCACAGTTAGGATAAGAAATTCATTCTAATCCGTTCATTCTAACAAATGATACTTACCTAGTGAGAAACAGATGCCATTTAACACCCAGATCATCTGCTAAAATATTCAAGCACCACATTCTGCTTCTCCATTTCTGTCCAGCTTGGCTCAAGCAGCTCCCTGCTCAACTGATTATTCGTATTTTATACATATATGGCTCCCCTTCAATTAAGGACACTAACACTTAACATTACTAAAGGCCATTCCAGTGTTAGGGGTTACCAGTGCCTAAGCATCCTGCTGGAAGCACTCGACCCTCTCTTCAGATTTTGTTTTCTGGCTCTTCTAGATAGGAGATCCAGGAAAAAAAAATTTTGAAAAGGCCAGGAAAAGGCAGATGGCGTCAGCAAACTAGTGAGTCTCATTTTTATGCAGACTAAATCATCCACTTCTAAATCTTTTACATGATTAAAGTAGATTGAATATATTATACTAAATACAAAAAAATATTTTTTGTCAGTTTAACTGAAGGGAAGTGGAAAGTCTGTATTTCATTCTAAATCTTTTTTGTTTTGTTTGAAGTGTTCTAAGAAACCTTTAATTGCTAAAATTGAATGGCTTTGGGGCAACTTGAGTCATAAGTTAGCATAGCAAATTAATTTAGTCCATAAAGTGTTAGGGATAAGAGATTACTTACGATGAGATGTTTGTCTTTGCATGCTCCTGTATAAGTTCTCCTTTGGGGTTAACTGTAAATATCCTGTTTAAAGAAACCCCTACTTGTTTGTATGAATAAACATCCTAAAAAGAAAATAAAGAAAAATCATGACTCTGCCTTTGCAAAATCATGTGTAATCTTGCTGGAAAATATTACACAAAAGAACATAGTTACACAGAACTGGTACTAAATTTACCTAGTTATTGTGTGCCTGAAATTCTCCATTATGGTACAAATGAGGTCAATCTAATGAAATGTTCATGAAACAGACAATTTGCTGCTACATAAGAAGTTTGCCACTTCAGTTTAAATTGTTAATCAAAATCAGGTTCATTTTTTCAGTAACTTCCCTTGACACAACAATAACATTCAGTAAAAAAGCAGTGACATTTGGTGTAAGAGGATTAGCACCTTCATTTTTCTTTCAGAGAATATTTAATTTCCTGTGTGCATTGTACCAAGTATATTAGAACAGTGTACAGAGGTCAAAGTGTAACTGACACAAAACAGAAATTGTTTTTTAAGGACAAGGTCACAAAATTCGTAACCAATATGTGTATACTAAAGCCACCACTTAGCTCCTGAGTTCAGATTTGTGCCATACCCATACACCATACTCCATGTCAGAGCAAGGGGAAAAGAACGGAAAGCAATAAATATATGCCAAAACAGCAGCAGTGAGCTCCAGCAGGTAATGCAGATACAACTTTGGGAAGTACAATTAGAAGTAAGAATTGTCTACTATGAAATTCAGATTGTTAAGGAAAACAATAAATAAGTTTTGATCTGTTCTGAAGAAAAGCTTGACAAAACCGAAGTTGAAAATATCTCCCAGAAGATCAGAGCAAAAACAATTTCCATTTTGCTAATGTAAATCTTGGTTTTAAAAGCCAAAGTGGTGAAAAACCGGAATGCTAATGAACACACTAAGTTTATTTTTAGATCTACATTGTAAGGACTGTTCAAAAAAAATTAAGTAACTGAACAAAAGTGAATAGCAGTCATTTCAAGAATTCAGCATCATAGCACTCT
This sequence comes from Callaeas wilsoni, assembly GCA_013398955.1. NCBI lineage: Eukaryota > Metazoa > Chordata > Aves > Passeriformes > Callaeidae > Callaeas > Callaeas wilsoni. The sequence continues at coordinate 109,522 of VWPU01011163.1, forward strand.
ACACACTGTCTACACCTGTAACATCCATGTGTACAGAAATTTCCCTGTTCTTCGAAAAAACAAACCAAAAAAACCAAAGAAAAAAAAAACAAACCAAAAAACCACCAAACCCAAAACAACAGAAAACCCAGAGCAGAAAATTGAGAAAGCTGTGATCCAGAGCTTCACAAAGCCCGTGGCAATCGCACACCTGAAGCCTGCACTCTGGCAGCAAGCACGGGAGTGAATTACCAGTAATTACTTTAGAAATAGTAACTTACTGTTTTACTTGAAATTTTATCGAAATAAAATCATTACTTTAATGCATTTCCCGGAAGTTCAAAAAAATGAAAATAGAGATAGTTATTATCCATAACACAACATCACAGAAGTTTTTAAAATGTTATTTCAGAATCATATGTTTAAAGGTGCCTTGATAATGGAAACTAAGCTGCCTATGATATAACAATTCAATTCAGCAATGGAACAGTGAGGACCTCTGTCACCTCTGACACAACGATTTTAAAGAAGGGAGAATCACATGCCAGGGCCCCTCCTCAGCCCAAGCCCATGAGACTGTTTCCTTTTCTAGATGCATAACAGCATTCTTTGGTCCAGGGCAGGAGCAGGAGCCCAAATACTCAGTCTTCCAATGGGAGACAGATCTGTCTTCCCCTCTCCATGTCCAATGTATCACTTTCCATACAAAGGAGAACCTTTTGACTTCAATGGGACATACAAGGTCTTTTGAGTGTACTTAAGAGTTTGAAGTGTAAGTCCCACCAATACTAATCTGAAACATTTTCTGTCTGCCCACAGGTAATTCACTGACACTGTGTGGACCAAAATGATATCACTATTTCCACACAAGCTTAACTGCTAATTTATGCAGCTATAACATGGTTACTTTGCTGCTCTTCCATATCTGAATCCTACGTCATGGTATTTTTGAGGAAGAACCTTAATATTTTCTTTTGTACAGGGCCTAATAAAACATTCTTAATTCTCATTTAAAGCTTCTAGGTTCTAATATAACAGAACAATGAAATAACAGCAACATTTCTCGACTCTGCAACAGGAATAAATTCAGCTATTACTTACAGCAGGTCTGTTTCCAAAAGCAGCATAAAAGGGTTCTGTGTTGGGATAAAACAAATTTTTGATGTCTGTCAAACACTGAACTTTAAATTTTTCTGGCTTCTTTTCTATGACCTCCCTGAAATGATAAAAAAGGGAAGCTGAATAAGTACACATGAAATACACCACAAACCATTTTATCTTCTTTATTAAACATTTTCACCTAGCTAGATACCAGTGCACAGCATCCACCCTTCTCCAATAAATCTTTCAGAAGTCAGATTGCCCATGAAGACAAAACAGTATTCCCAAGCTTACATAATGAGCACAGTAAACAAATCCTCTGAAACAAGGTAAATTCTATTGAAACCTACATTACAAAGATGGCTGCTGAGCAAGGATGGTGGATTACAGAGACTAGCTGCTAAATCAATCCTTACGAGGCATAAACTGTCATCAAGTAAACTGCCTCCTGAGAACTGCAGAATGATTCATAGATTATATTAGCCCTCACTGTTTATGGTGCTTTTTTTTAAATTTTATTTTTAAAAGGATTGCAATCACCATATGTGCTAGAAGCACCTCAGCCTGTTAAGACAGAATTACAGTCAGGTTCTCCACCACTGCTAATTAGCAAAAGTTAAGGAATAAAGGAATCTTCTATTTCTTTTCAGCTGCTCCTTACAGAATACAGAATTCATTAATGAACAGAAGAGTTCTCTCATCTCTGGGCAAAAGCCCCTTCACAACAGCTTCTTTTGGCAAGAGGACTGAACAGGTGGCAAAGTCTGGAGTTCCCATAACATAAGAAGATGCCAGCATGACACAAAAGCACTTAAGAAGCTCAGAATCCAAGATCCTAGCACCAACACATATGTCAAGGAAGATGTGAATAGTACAGAAGCTTCATAGGAGTAAAGCAGCCCTTGGAACAGCAGATCCATGTCTAAATCCACGTCTGAGAATGTGGAAAAAACGAATAAAACCACGTTTCCTCAGTCTCACATACAGCTGATCTCAAATCTACAAGGATTAAATCTATGGATAATAGTGAAGTCATTTATTACCCACACACTTCAGCAGCTACCATAGTGTACATTGAAAGATGGGCACTCCCTAGTCTAAACAAGATACCAAAGAGCGTATAATTTTAAATGTATTTCTAGATATGAAGAGCATAAGATAACAGTAACTACCCTTTCACTGCATTTATTACTTAATCAGTCTGAGAAGCGCACTGTAATACCTCCATGGTTTCTTATATTTAAAACATGACTGGTAAGACAGCCTCTAGCATGTCACTCAATCAGGAGAACATCTGAACAACCTTCCATTAAAAATTCTAACAAAATATATCCTGCCACAGCAGCTTTAATGGCTTAAAATATTTTCAGTAATCACTTGACATGCTTCGCTGAATTAGGCAGAAGGTACAATATTCATAATCTATGCTATTATTATTCACTCACCACAGTTCAACATCTAACAAAGATAACACTGTCCTCACAGAATCCCACCCTGCAGCCAGGCATATAAAAAGTTCACTTCATTTTCACATGAATTTCTTCAAAACCTACCAAGAATTAACCTTCCACAAAAATATACTTATGCCAACTGGCACACCTTACAAATGAAGACAAGAGCGACTGCTATGAAAATGTCCATGTTTCTACCATAGCTAAATATTAACACACCATGTTAAACACATGAAGTCACTGAGCAGTACCTACTGGTAAATAGTGACAACAGCTGTGCCTTAATATACATCTAAGATATAAACTAAGCAAAAAACAGATATTGAGTATCTACTGAATTCTGGTCTTTCTCTAACAAAATTTCTTCTTAATTAAATTTTGCACCAATATGTTAAAAAAAATTATTAATTATTTCAAGCACTCCCATGTAAAAAAGCTGATAATTCAGCCTCCACCAATCTCTGAGTTTCCTTCTCTGTAAACGCAAAATTGCATTACCTGTGAAGAGCTGAGAATAGGCTGCTTGGACTCAGCAAAACTGGTCCCTGAGGCAGCACAGTTCCTCTTTCATTGACCCAGTGCAAGTATCCTCTGGTCATGCCTGCCATTCCAATAGCACGTGCTGAGCAGTACAAAAATTTATATCCATTTCTGTGAGCAGATACAAAAGAAGAAACTACTGTAAAAATAAAGCAGGTGTTTAGATATTAATAATTTTGTGGGTTCACTTTTACATGAATCAAATAATGGCTGTTAAATAGTCTTACGTTTAACCTAGACTTAATTTAAAAGGAGTAAAAACACTTATGCCCAAAAACTGGATAATTAAAACCCATCTAGCACCGCTGCATTTAGTGATTACACCTAAAGAGGGCTCATTTATCTCTGCTCCTCTCAGGATTTATGACTCCTTATGGTTTCCTTTCCACCCTTGTGTGGTGGAACCACTGTCCCTAGAATTAACCGAAAGGACATCTGCAAAGAGGAAAACACTTGGCATAAAGCAGACAATGGTATCTTGGCCTTTGCTGTATTAACAGCATTGCACTCCTGCCTCTCAGGCCTCTGCAAAAAAATACATGCAGCAGTAACATATTTCCTCTTCAAAACACAGTGTGAGAAGTAATCTTTAACTTGACACTGAAATAAAAGTTTTGGCATAAGTCACAGGCTGCCTTTGGTTCTGTTGATGATAGAACAGAATCCTATCTGATATTAGTTCAACTTCATAGCAACTTACTTTCCAATTCCTATTAAAAAATTACTGTTCATAAAATAAAGAAATACTGTATTCAGTGCATGCATGGTCATTAGATCTAACTATTAAGCATTTATATGGTGTTCAGCTGTAATATCTAGCCATGACATAATTAACTCAGTAATTTGAAAACCAACATGACTCAAATCTATTTTTTCCCCTATGTTTATGATCATCAAAGCCCTAACAACTGATAATGCTGGCAGGCACAGAAATGACAACTGCAATTAAAAAAATTAATTAACATTTTCACCAAATGTAATGCAGAGGTTATACACAGAACTCAGCATGTGAATTCCCAGGCTGTCCTGTCTTTTCTGTGAACACGTATGTTTAACGTGCAGACAAGTGTCTCTAGCATAATTTGTATTTCATCATCCATAATTTATAATTCATCATCCATGTAAAACAAAAAGCAATAAATGAACCTTAGCATAACCCTAGTACACAGAATAAGATTAACTAAGAGGAGAGTTGTGATGTGTACCAGAGGCTCTTCAAACATTTATGGTAATTTAAATATATAAGAAAAGTTGACATTATTGCAATAAAAGAAAACAGCAATCACTAATCCTCCTTGTAAAAATTAAAATCAGATACTTCGTGTGATCCCATTCAGACATCAATTCATTTTTCCTCATTTCCTTTTTTTCTCTCAATGGGCAATCACAAAAATCACCATACTCTGTCTTTGATCTTCCAGTGCACACAATGGCTTGACTACATTGCAAATTGCATCCAGGGAACCAGCAGTACACCTGTACTTTTGCACTAGTCTTGCTCACCTAGAGGCATTCCCACACATCACCACACAGGAGCTGGTACAGTCTAATTGTTTCTCTCCTGTTCATATTCATCAGAGGAGACATCCTCATTGTTTTGGAGTAAGTTGCCCTAGGTCATACCTGGATATAATGTTAACGACATTAACTGACCTAAGCGCAGCTGATACACTGTTGCCTGATACTTCTTCAAGAGCTAATGGGAAAAAAATTTTTTTCTAAACATGCTTAGATCCCAGGAATAATGAGCTACTTTTTGAAGATGCCCATCTTTCTCTGAGGATTATATAGGATGTAACAGCCACAAGTAAACATGATGAATCCAAGTCCTTTACCTGCTCCAGTGGCATGGACGGTATTTATTACTGTGGACCACCAGGCATCAGTGCAGGTCTATAACGCAGCAGCTGAAGCACTGATGTTGTCAGGTTAAAGCCTTTTCCTTAGGCCCTTCACAGCATGGTCCTTATTGACTTTCAATAACTTTAAATTGCACTTGAAGCAACTTTTACTTAACACCTACTCTCAAAATTAACCAATAACACAAATATTTTAAGACTGATACTTCCTAACCTTGCAGTTTAACAATGAATTAGCAACACTTACATACAGAAATAAAATTAATTATACAATCAGCAGAAGATCATCATCAATGTCTTTGAAGCTCATCATTATTTATACAACAAATAAAACAGCAATAATATTAGCAGTGAGTATCCAAAATGGATAGATTTCTAGTCAAGATAAGACATTGTGCTGTGCTTTAAGGATGAGATTTATCTTGCTTGACTAGAAGCCTGATGTTTAGACAGTTCAAATCAAAGCTGTTTCACTGAACTCCCTTTCTACTCACTGGAAAGAAAGGGAACTCCCCTGAACAGATTCATCTCATATGTTTTAGGTTCCATACCTGCACAACTCCAGGTAAGTCAAGTTTGGCAAGAAGAATTCTACCTACAGTGACCACCCTGGGCCACAGAGTCTTTATGCATTTCACAATCTCCTCAACAAGGAGTGAAAGGAAGGTGTAGTAGCATCTTATGAATTAATACTGCTACAATTCCCAGTTTGCAAGAAAGTTCCACTTGCTGCAACTGCGGAACTCCTTCAAATTACTACAGTCTTTGGAACTGTCTGTATCTGTTTGGGATGATTGGAAGAGCAACCACTGCTCATAGATAGGGGGCTTTTGATTTTGTTATCACTGATGCCTTGTTGGGCTTACCTAAAAAACGGAGGCCAGACAAAATTAAGGGAATAAAAAGAGGTTATATTTATTGAAGGGCCTTCAGGTACATTTAGGGCAGACGAAGCCCACCCAGAGACTACATCCAAAAAATGGACAATGGGTCATGGGTTTTCATACTTTTGTAAGTTTGGTCTATTTGCATATTGGGGGTTAATCTTCCAATTACAGCTTCAGGTAATGAAGTCATTTACCCCAAGTTTGCTCTCCCTCCAATTCACTTTTCTTTAAATTTGTCAGGGCCTGAGACAGCAAGGTGTCCTTGATGCCCAGACCTAGAGAGGAATTGTTGTGTCTGACCAAAATGGGAAAGCAGTAGCTAACACTCTATAGGGAGTTGAGAGTTCTACACTAGAAAATTACAGGATTACAAATATATGAAAAACATAAAAGCTAAAACCCTAAGGCATCATCACAAAGCAGGTATTTCTCTGGATATCACGCAGGAGACATTTAAACTGTGTAAGCATCACTGAAGCGACAAGATATCGACGAAATTGTCACCCTTACAGGTTAAGAAAAGCCTAGAGAAATTTAAATTTTTATGCACAAATGAATTAACACAAAGAAGCCACAGATACATGAAGAGATTTACTGAATACTCACTGGCTCACTTTATGGTACAACTTTGCAATCCCTTGGTGTGTCCAGTCTTTTCCAAGAGTTGGCAAAATGTGACCTAAAGTATCCGACCTGAATAAATGAAAAACAATATAACTGAAAAAAAATACTTATTATAATACCAGTCAAGACTAATACAAATCCCACTAACTTACTTGGGTAGCTGCAAATGAAAATAAGGTTTTCTGTAAGGGACTCGTCATCAGAAGAGAATTAGTTTATTAACCTTTCTTTTGAGATTGACTGACATGCTCATCCTTGGCCATGTTGTTTTAATTACTCCTGTGCTCCAAGATGGATAACCTTGTGACTCATAGGGTAATATGGAAGTTACAGCACACAGGCCATCAATCAGATCTCTAGGAGGCCACCAGTGCTAAGCATACTTTTTGAGGTTTACATTAAATGTTTTCTAAATAAATCAAACCTACCCATAATGAAAGTTTATGGGAAATTGAAAGTGTGAGGTAAGTCATGTTCTCGCTTACTTCAAACTAACTTCTCCACATTAAGCCAGGAGCTGGTCAGGTATAAACTATTTTGAAATGTTCATTCTGGCTTCAATGTATTTCCCACTTTATATGAGAGAAAACTATTTACACTGTAATAACAAATAGTGCAAATGAGCATCTTGCTTGACTAAGCATTGTACACATACGTAGCAAGAAGTCCACACCCTGAACAACTTGCATCTTTAGAGGAAGAAATATTGGGCAGTGGCTTAGGATGGATTTGCATTGGCATTGTAAGGTGAAGTGATTCGGTAACTTTGGGCAGATCAATAGCAGAAAGAATAGAGCCCACTCACTTTATTGGAGCTTAAGAAAACAAAGTGGTGAGAGATGTTAATTTACACTGGCACCAAATGAGACGTTTGACATACAATGGATAAATCACAAGAAAGAAAAGAGTCTCAGTTTAAATCAAGTATTTTAACTTCTCCCAGAATGCTCTTAAAAATTATTTTACCCTGTTCTTTTTCCTAATTAGATATAGCTAAGTTTGATTTTGAAAGAAATTGACTTCAAAACAAATCTAAACATCTCACTTCAAAAGACAATGCTTGTATTTTTGTTTCGTGCTTTCCCTGTTCCACACACAATTGTTTTCCCCAGTGTTAAATACATTACATAAATAGAAACCAGGAAGTCAGTGAATCATTTTGGTCACTCCAAAATTACGAGCTTTACCCAAACTACTAATCTGAAACTTTCCATCAGATTCTAATTCTGACATTGATTCTGGAGTCTAGTCTTCTAAGTAATAATGCCTATCACTGGGATGCCCCAGGAATGCCATTTAAAACAAAATTCACATGTTTCTTCTTTTTAATTACTCCTTCATATTTAATTACTCCTTTTAATTACTACTTACTTCAGAAGTGTGATGCAACAAAAAGGTTAGGATTTTGCAGAAGCTCCTCCAACACTGTAAATACTATCATGAAACACCAACACGTGACAAATAATGGGCAAATATGGCATGTGTCTATCAAACTAAGAATTCAGATAAAGATTCTTGTATTGTTTGAAAGCCAAATTTAAAAAAAAAAAGAAACAAAACCTCTCAGAATACTGGAATATGAAGATTCTGTGATTAACATTCCCTGTTAATTGTGTTTTCCTTTAGACTAAAGGGCAATTGTCCTTGCACATAAAGTCTCTCCCGGTTCATGAACTCACCGTGTGATTGTTCCATCAATGTCAGAAATAACAACTTTATCATCCCAATTCCATAGGTAAATGGTGCCTTCACAGCGGCAAGTGCCTTGATACTGGGTTGTAACACTAAAGGTCACATCATTGGGGCCATTCTTGAGCTTTAAGCTTTTCTGCAAGACATTATCAGCAAGATGATCAACAAATTGAGCATGTGAAATGGCCACAGTGTAAAAGCTGCACAAGATCATTGCCTTGGTGTATTTGGCTGGGGAATCTGGTGTGGATATCTCCTCCCATAAAGGCAAACCCATTTGTAGGATTGCTTTTGCCCAAAGGCCAGTGTGTTCTTGGGGATAATGCAGAAGGATAGGGAGACCCAGCGTGTGCCTCAGGGAGATTTAACCCTGGGGGGAAAAACAATCAGTGGTGTAAATTGCATGCTGCAGGAAGCAAAGTAGCAGGAATGATATTAACTGATGAAGGATGAATTTTGCAAGGAGCAAGGGGAATGCGATGATGACCCGAGCCGGGCCGGTGTCAGTGCCCAGCAATCAGGTGTGCTGCTTTCCTGTTCTGACCACCCATCCTGATGGAATGGAGCCCAAGTCATGGATCTGGAGGGCGGAGGAAGCCCATGAAATGGGAAAGTTGTATGTATCTGTGAAAGGATGGGATAGTAGTTAATGAAATGTATTTTTGGTATAGAGATGGTTTAAGAATGTAGTTAAGTTGATTGTGTGGGTAAGAAGGGATTTCAGTAATGAGAAATAAATACAATGGAACAGTTAGAAGACATACCACTTATGTGGGACTGAGTATAATACAAATGGTATGGAATAAGGGGTGGAAGTTGTATTAGGTCTGGCTGAGCTGGGGCTCATTTCCCCACAGCTGCCCTCACAGCGCTGTGCTTTGCACTGGCATCTGGAAAGGTGTTGGTTTCACACCCGTGTTTTGGGCACTGCTGAGCAGCGCTGGCACAGCATCAGCGCTGCCTCTCCAACATTCCTCCCTCATCAAGGGACTGGGGTGGGCAGGATCCTGGGAGAGGACACAACGAAACCAGATGATCCAAATAAACAGTGATTTTCCACACCATATGATGTCAGCTCAGATATAAAAGTTAAGGAAAGGAGGAGGAACAGAGGACATTTGTTATTTTACAATGTTTGCCTTCCAGAGCTGAAGCCCTGCTTTCTGGGAAGTGGCTGAACATCCCTCACTGGTGGGAAGTGGAGAATAAACTTGTTTTTCTCTTTGCTTATCCATATTATGCTCTCTCCCCCATCCCACTGAGAAGGGGAGTGATAGAGCGGCTTGGCTGAGCACCTGGCATCCAACCAGTCAACCCAATTTGGTCACACTGAATTTTATTGCTTTCAACAGAGCTATTCTAAATAACAACAGCAGAGGCTTACCCTGTGTGGTGTACATTAGGCATTGATTTATAGAACAGAACAAAAAAAATAAACAAAAAAATTCTGTTTCACAATCGGGTAAATTAAAATTTAAAAAAAATCCCCAATGTTCATATAAACAGTAACAAATGACAGAACAGGGACCATCTGTGGGGGTTCCCCATTCTGAAAGACAGATACACATGCAGACAGAAATGTCAGTAACAAGAAGTTCCATAAACTCTAAGACCTTTTCTAGGGGGATTTGTGTTTTTACAGTATTTCATCTCTTTGGTACAATAACTGACCTCTCACACCAGATGAGCTACGAGCCTTCAGCCTACACTATCCTTAACGCTCCCACTTCGCTGCCCTTCACTGTCTGCTGTGCCACTGAGTGACATATGTGGGACAAGAGGCTACTGATTTGATTCTATTTGCGAATCTAGCTCTTCATTTTCCCAAGACCTGTAGGAATTCAATACTCTTAGTACACCTTTTTCTTCATTATCTTTCACTACAACTTTTCAATTAGTTAAAAAGTGAAAAGGAGGTGAGAATACAGAACTCATGGGTAACTGATGAATCTCACCCACTGTTTCATCAAGAAACCAATTTAAGAGCAGTTTTAACTTCAGCTAATTTCTGCAAGGTTTCTGAAATTGAAAAGTCCATTTTATTTGTGCAAGCCCTGCTTTCTCTTTGCAACAGAAAATAACCAACACATCTCATCCTTCTCTTGGGAAAAACTGCATTTCTTACAAATTATCTGGGCAGTGAGTGATGGGCTGTTAAATGCTGTATGCCTTGTGTGGGTTTCCTTCAGAAAATTCATTATCTGTACCTAAGATGACAAGAAGTATTTCCCTATAGTAGCCCATTTTTCCAGATCAAATTGAAATGTACAGAACATAAAACTGCAACAGTTTTGTCATCATTAGCCAAAACACCTCTGTCACAGAGGAAAAGAATTGGCTTCAAAGAAACTAATAAGCCCTAAAGAAATCAATAGCCCGGCCTCATTATAAATTCACAAGCAGCTCTTTCAGAAGTTACTAACAGAAAACTGTATTTATGCGAAATGCGACTATCTGCCTACAAATGAGAGAAAAGGAAAAGAGAGGAGGGAGAAGCAAGAGAGGCCTGTTAACACATACATGTATGACATACTACAAGAAAGGATGTGGTTCCAATACACTTACTCAGGTGACAAATACATACTTTGGAATTTAATTTTGATATTTTTCTAAATGAGATACCATCTCCAAACCTCAGCACTTGCTGCAAGGAACAACAGTCATGTTTAATACAGAAAAGAGAAGGGAAAAGGCTTTTTTGAAAAATATAACAAGAGAGAATTAAATGCAAGACATAAGAGCTAATTAAGCTTTGAAGCCTGAATAACAGTAAAGGTTCATTTTGTATCAGAAATGACATTTCAGGACAAGGATGTAAAATTAACTCACAAGCTGGTCAGAAGTGAGTCGAAGTGATTTTTTGTAACTGATTCCAGACAATAATGAGAGATGACTGGAGTTGGTTTGTAATGACCCGAGGTTTTGTTTGGCAGCTCTAGGGTCTTCATCGCTTGAAGAAGATTCATCTTTTATTCTGGAACATTGCACACACAGAAAATGATGTTATCATGTCAGTAAATGCATCTCAGTATCCATTAAAAATGAATTAACAGTGAGTCACCAAATAAGTCATTGATTCTCTGCTACCAAGTACTGTCTCGCAGGAGGTCATTCATATAATGAGTTTTAATATATCAATGAAGTACCAAACTTTCATTCACACATTCCCCATTATTCAAACTTGGATTGTTACAGGCAAGTGAATGGCTATAACAACAGTTTTCATTACTTAAATTTAACGAATATAAATTAATGTACTATATTAACTCAAAAATCTCATATGATAAAAATAATACCCACTAGATACCATAACTACAAAAAAAATCCTCTGTTCTGAAGAGAAGAAAGAGGCACTTGTTATGCTGGCCTTCTCTTTCTCTCTTCTCTCCTCTCCCAAAGAATTTAAAAATTAATTTTAAAAAAATGCAGGTTATGGAAATTTTATTATACAAAATAACTCCTCCTTTTCCTTCAATGAGCAACTTCAGACAACTGGATTATTCTTTTCCAGGATTTGCAGGATTACCCTGTTCAGAATACAGTGATGAAAAGTCATAAAACTTGAGCTTCCTCACAGTATTCTGTTTAAATACACATTGGAATAATTACTTCTGTTCTGCTACAACCATTTTTTAGAAGCTTGTAAAGGGTATTATTCCCCAGAAAGAAAGTTTTCCTACAGTAAAAACATCTAGCACTGTAGGTGTAAGTTAAAACTCTTTCAGATCCTACAAATCTCATCTTTAGAACAATCAGTATTTGGCCTTTTATTTCAATCACACCTGGATGTTGTTTGATGTTAGGAAGTCTTGACCCAGTATCAAGGTACTGCATGTCATGACTAGCAACATTTAAAAGCCTATCCTATCCTTTGTGACATGTGATCTCAAAAGCTTTACTCAACATCCCACTTGTCACATTTTGCTTGCAAACAATAAATTTTTAATGAGAGATTTCTAAGGCCAGTTAAAATTTAAACAAAGAACACCAATTTCAGAATCCAGTCTGCTTGAAGACTTAATCTCACTTTAAAGCTTGTCTTTAAACAACCATGTAAGAAACAGACCTATATGTCACTTGTCACCCTTAAAAAGAAAATCAGCCTTTCCAATTTACTCTGTGGTTCTCAGTCTCAGAGGGCAACAGAGACAACAGCTAATCTCCTACAGAATGAGGAATTCTCCTTCCAGCATATTTGCCTGGACTGTAACTGCTGACCACTAGAAAGAATTAGAGCTTTTTGTTTCAGAAAGATGACCCCTGAACCTCACTTAATGAGCATAAAGCATATTTGAATCTGGCCCTTTTCAGCTGTAACTGCAGCCAGCACAAACAAGATGTCTTTACATTAATATCTATATGCACAGAAAAGGGACAAGGCAGGAGAGCTGTCCCTGGCTAACCCATCCCTCCAAAGCAAGCTAAAGCTCATGCTATGGAACCCTCCAAGGTGAGATTCTGGCTATACAGTGTGATTTGTTAGGAGCACAAGCAGGAACAGACTTCTGCAATCCTCAACAGATGTAACAGAAAACCATGACTATTGCCTGTGAAAAACACTCTGGAAAGTCCCTTGACTTCCCAAAATATGCAGGAACCAATTACTTTGTCAGGCCATAAATCTAAATACATAAAAAATTTTAAGCAACTGGGATCTGACAACAGCTTGGGTTCATCTATGATGTTCCCTTAAAAACTCCAGAGAAACACATGTAGCTTTGGAGAACTGCTCCACTTACAGTTTGTTTCCAAGGGGCTGGAATGTGTGTCCCAGAGCCGCCAGCCAAACCACCAAAATGCCAGAGTGCACTCACAAGGTCTGCAGCCCTGCCATGGGTAGGGCCCTCCCATCTGCCCTTAAGTGGTGCAGTGAGTAACAAATTAAAAAGTATTTCACTGACACAGTATTTGTTCAAATAGTTGAGGTAACTTGCTTTCATTTTTAAATGGCAATTCTTGCTTATTTCACGTACAGATGATTTTGGGGGTACCTGTTTGCCCTGCTCATCTGTAAAGAGTCTTGTGTAAGTCCACTCTCACTCATACCTTGCTCTGGCTTTGTTTCCTGTAAAAAGACAAGTATGAGTAGTTGTGCATCTCCTGTTGAGCAGAAAGTAGATATTTTCAGAAAAATATTTGAAAATCAAATTCTGCCTTGTACAGACTTGGTAAAAATCAACAGCATGTTTGTCTCCTTTGCTTGTAGGCAAAATAAAACCCTTAAAGAATAAAGACAGTACAAAGAACTAAAACCTGCAACTATAAAACTCAGAAGATTAAGATTTCTTAATTTAAAATTAAGATTTAGTTTTGCAGAGAAGTAGTAGAGAAATACCAGGTTTAACATCTAGTACTGTTGAAGTTCTGGGATCAACTCCATAGCTACTCAGTTCATACACCTCAAATAGCTAGATTTCACCTGAGAAAGCAAAATATGACTTGGGAGAAGGAAAAAAAATACACAAATTACCTTTCATAGAATCATTAAAATCTTTAACCCAGTAAAACTTTCCAAACTGCTTTTATCTCGAGTAAATGCTGAACACTATCAAAGTCATTCCACAAGATTTTCAAATAGTGAATAGTTCTGCTTTAAATAGTTCCATTTAAAGTTGCCACAGCTCAAGACATAACCAAATACTTCCAGAGAAAATTCTAAAAACTTCAAACAACTATAAAACTAAAATCTCATGCTCTGAAACCCATACCCACAGGTCAGTACAATGGTTATTTCATGCAAGGCGAAAGAAGTTCTTGACTGAGGCACAACCATAAAACTGTATGAGAAGTAATTTTCTCCCCTCAAGTACTAATGCTTCAGTAGTATAAATTAATATGAAGAGGTTTTACTAGCCAACTTTAAAGATTAAGTATGTCTAGACAGGAGATCAATATTTCATATAAAGCTTTGGTTTTTTCACTTTTCTAATGTTCATCCATGACTTTAAGATTGTTATCACAAACTTTTAATGCTCTGAAAAGAAACTGAAAAATACTTTCAAACCAATATATACAGTCAGTTTTCCATCTTAGGTTTTGTTGAGTTTTACAGCTCACACTACTCATAAATATGCCTGCTCTTCAACCATCAAAAGAAAGATGCAGAAAGGTAGGTAATCTGTGTGAAAACTTTAAATTAGTGGCACAATTCTTTGATTCTAGGTTTTCAAAAAGAGATTTAACACATTAGATACTACTGCCTCAGATCTCTGTGTAATGAAAATAAATGCACAACCAAAACTCTTCAGGCAAATGTTTCAGGTAAGGTCTGATCCAAAGCTTTCTGCAGTCAAAACAAACAAGACTTCGGACCCTGTTTAATGTGCATATCCTCAGTCAAAGTGAATACCAAGTTACTCTCTGAAGTAAAGTTCTGAGGGATGACCATGCAGATACCCAGCCTTCCCACTGCAACCAGAAGGAAACTCTGCTTGCTTCTTAAACTTACCTCTTTAATAGTGCTGTTCCTCCCTCGCCATGAAAACCACCATCTTCCACCTTTTTTGGGCATCTTGTCCCTCATTATAGATTCCACAGTTGCCTGTGATAAATGGATGGTAACACAAAAAAGGCCCAAAATAAAGGACAACCTGACATACGTAAATGAAAAAGTGCCAAACACACAATTTTAACTGATAATAAATAGAATAAAAGTAAACATACTGTCTGTGGACCATAAATTCTACTAAAGCAAAATCTAATGGTATCCAGAGCTGCTCTGAAGTAACTTAAGCATGAATACTTATGGTATTTTTAAAAGGAAAATGAAAAAGAAATCAAATCAAAGAAGGAAAAAAACATAAAGAGATATTAGTATAATGTCTAGAATGGAGAACCTACTGTTTCTAAGTTATTTAGTACAAATTATATGTAAAAAAAAAAAAGAAAAATATCACTTCCTGAAGGAGGTGTCATGCAAAACAGTAACAAACTGACGTGCAAGAGAGTTATTTACAAAGTTCATATTTAATCATCAGCTTAGAGAAAAGCAGTTACTAGCTTTTATGAGTTTATGAATTATGAGTTTATGAATTATCATGCTATGAATTTGACTGAAAATGTTAGAATTGTTTCTTTTATAAACCTTTTCTACTTTTCATTGGTTCTACGTACTAGACACCAGTAGAAAAGTTTTTTTCAATATCCATAATGACTGGAGCCTTATGCATTGTAACAAGGGGAGCTAAATTCTTTCACTCAGAGAGAAGCAACAGATGAAACGGGAAAATATTATGGTAAAAGTGGCCACAGGGTTTCGTACACCCTAGAACAGCTTGGCCAATGTATTTCTGAGCTGATAGCTTCCACTGCAAGTAAGGTCACCAAAAGAAAGCTGTGACGTTGATTAAGGATTTTTAAAAAATTTTTTTAAAAATTCAAAGAACTCTTAGCAATTAAGAGGGGGATGTGTTCAGATAATGTGCGGCACAATGGATCCCTTTTCTCAGTTTTTCCATAGGTTTTCTTCACTATATTATCTAAAGTATATGAGAGGAAAAAAAAGAAACGACAGAGAAATAAAGTTGAGCTTTTCAAACAAAATAAGAAGAACAGGGAGCAGATGGAGCTACTGAGAACAGAGTGCCACCATTGAGAATGGCTACAGTTTAAGGAGAATCTCAAATATGTCAACAACTTCAAGCAGATATCCTACAGACTTTTAGTGGGGGAATTCCCATGTTTACAATTAGATGTGCATTTAAGTGCATTTTACACAAGATCAGTGAAATTTTTTTGCAAAAACTCCCGTTTTTAATCACTTCATAAACTCTGTTTATTAATAAAGTGTCTTAGTATTTTAATTCCTTTGTTTCATTACTACAGCAAATCAAAACTCTAAGTAACAAGTCATGAAGAAAACCAGTAGGATGACTAGCAACATAAATGAGCCATTTTAGCTTCAGAGATACAGTAAACCAAGTAAACCTTTGCAATCATATGGATTGCTCTAACTATATATACTGGCTTCTCCACTAAATTAAAACTGCACTCTCTAGAAAGTTATCAGCATTCAGAATATAAATTAACCATTAAAAAAACCCAAGCACATTGAATTACACCCTCATAGAAGATTTTTCTTAACTGATAATCTATATGAATACTGACATAAGTATAAAGCTGTTGAAAGAAGTGCCATCTCCTGTAACATCATGGGAAAATATTTTATAACCATTCTTTCTATTTACCCATCCTAGGCAAAACCCAAGACATCTGGCTCAGGATTTGAAGTGTTTCATTGAAAATGCATTTACCTTATGTTATTTTTATTGCCACTGAAGACCCAATAGGCACCTATCAAGGTCTGAATCACACTGTGTAAGCACCAACCAATAGAGAGTAGGATAACAATGTACCTTCTGTGGGCATTTGAGTTCCATGGGATGAATCTCACCTTTTATGATTACTAGAACATTTCCAGTAACGCACAAAACATCTGGCCCTGTGACATACCTGAAATTCAAGCCATGTTTACCAGATACTTGGGATTTTTAGGTTCAATTTATTTCATACTAGGATGGTACCATGCAGCTGCACATGTCTGCATATAAAGGTAATGTGGCACTAAGAAAGAAATACTGGCAGAAAGTTTTCTGGGCTTTTAAGAAATTTTTAGTCCACAGTGATGGCAACAGAGATAGAATTTGAATTCACACAGAACAATCCCAAAGATTTGTGTAGTGCTGCAAATGGCAAAAGAAAAGTTTAGGTTTGAAAATTTATTAAATCCATGTCTAAACAGGACACAAAATAGTGCTAGTGGTGATACTACTTCTTTATGTACATTTACAGTATTTCTGTCACAACCACCTATGTGGCACCAGGTTACGTGGCATTGAACTAACTTCTTCAACACATTTATATAAGCCACCACACACAGTTGTCACACAGTCATAGAGCTATCTGGCATTACCCACCTGGGTTGTGAACAACCAACTGAGAAACAAAAAGCTAGCAAGCTGCAGGCCTTCCTCATCTGGTAGTTAAAGCTTATTCACTGAGGTTATTTATACTTATTTAATATGCAGTATACATATAAAATGGAAAGCAAACACCAAGTATTCAGCTACAGCAAACACTAACATGGGTCAATATAATTTATGTTTACAATCCATATTAATGAAGTAAAAAAGTTTTCCTTCTTCAAAATAGTTGTAATAACTTTAGCCTAGCAAACAAACACTATTCACAGATCAAACTTAGTCCTTATTTAGGCCATAACGTAAGACAGACGTTATGTGTGGGTAGATTTTACTGATGTGCAGATTCTCATGTACAACAACTCATTTCCCTCCTCTAATCAATGGCATCATTTTAAAACTCCTCCTCTTACCAGCATTCAAGTTCAATCTCACCTTTGGCAGAGGTTTCTGGAATGCCTGCATTGCCAGCAGAAGGGGGCCAGCTGTTGTCCAGTTGTAGTACCTGGACATGCAAGGGAGACAATTACAGCATTTTGTAATTCCTAAGTCCCAATTCACAATCTACCACCTGGCAGGTTAAAGCCATGAAGCACAGGTCAAACTCTGGCCTGCACTAGTAATAACAGACCCATCTTATTCCACAGAATGTTCACAGGTATTTACCACATATTTTTCAGGGTATGCAAGAGCAGCTAGGCCTTGAGTAGAAAGCGTATTTGTCACACATTACTCAAGTCATCATAGAATCACAGAATGGTAGGGTTGGAAGGGACCTTAAAGATCATCTAATTCCAACTCAGCTGCCTTGGGCAGAGACATGTTCCACTAGATCAGGTTGCTCAGGGCCCCATCCAACCTGGCCTTAAGCACTTCCAGGGATGGCACATCCACCACTTCTCTGGACAATCTGTTCCAGTAACTCACCATCCTTACAGTAATAAAGAATTCCTCCTGATACCTAATCTAAACCTGTCCTTTTTTGTCTAAAACTGTTCCCCTGTATCCTATCACTATTACCATATAAAAAGTTGTTCTCCCTCTTTTTTCTCAGTCCCCTTTAAGTACTAAAAAGCTGCAATGAAGTCTCCCCAGAGCCTTCTCTTTTCCAGGCTGAACCCCAACTCTCCGCCTGTCTTCATAGGAGAGGTGCTCCAGCCCTCTGCTCACTTTTATGTCCTTCCTCTGGACTTGCTCCAACAGGACCATGTCTTTCCTGTGCTGGAGACCCCAGGGCTGGATGCAGCACTGCAGGTGGGGTCTCACCAGAGCAGAGCAGAGGGGCAGAATCCCCTCCCTCACCTGCTGCCCACACTGCTTTGGGTGCAGCCCAGGACACGTTTGCCTTTCTGGGCTGCAAACATACACTCTTGGCTCATGTCCAGATTTTCATTCACCAGAACCCCCAAGTTCTTCTCCACAAGGCTGCTCTCTATGAGTTCATCTCCCAGCCTGTACTCATATCTGGGATTGCCCCAAACCAGCCGCAGCACCTTGCATTTTAACTTGAATTTCATGAGTTTCTCGTGGGCCCTTTTCTCAAGTTTGTCCAGGTCTCTCTGGATAGTATCACTTCCTTCTGTTGATTCCACTGCATCGCTCAGCTTTGTGTCATTTGCAAATGTTCTGAGGGTGCACTTAGTCCCACTGTCTGTGTCACTGACAAAGATATTGAAGAGCCCTCAGAGACACCACTCATCACCAGCTCCCATCTGGACAGAGCTGTTGACTGCAACTCTCTGGCTGCATCCATCCAGCCACAGTCCTTCTTATATTCCTCTTTATCACAGCATAAGCCACATTTTTTACAAGCTTTTTCACTGTTTTTCCATCAAGGAACCACATAAAACTTAGGGGCTGTAGTCTGTAGGATGCCAAGCTCCTGCTATTATAAGCTGAACATGAGTTGAAGGCTCAACTCATTACGGACAGTAGGACAATTACAGTATCCACTGTCTAGAGAAGCTGAAGCTCACAGGACATTAAGAGAACATGACATTAAGATCCTCACTGTGGTCTCCTCTCTTCCCAATACATTCAGTAGGCAGATAAATACTACCATCATACTCAGACAACTGTGCCAGGGAAGCAGTAAGTGACTCACCCAACTCAGCCCACAGAGAGGGTCAGGTACTAGGCTGCAGCATACATGATACAAACTATCACCTGGTACATCAGCCTTGCATGAGCCATGTCTATGACTAAGGGTAGCCAAACCTCTAAGCACAGCACAAAGCCATGATCTCTCCTCTAACACTGTTTGCAAGGTGCAAGGAGCTCTCAAGTTGAAGAACCCCCCCAAAAAGCTGCATTTGGCTTAGACCACAGCATTGCCCTGCTGCCGGCAATATAAACATACAAAATAATGACTTAGCCTTGCAGATATGGAAGCCTCATACTCAGTGGGTGAAGTTTAACAAGTCTTGAAAAGCAATGCCTCCACAGAGGCATATTAGCAAAATATTCAGTATATACAAAAAAACTGCTTGGTACTGAGTGACTGCAAGCAGACTGACATATCCCTGTAAATATTAATTACTCAAACTGGCTCAGGGCAAGCCTTAGCAAGTTCACATCATATTTCATTTTTACTCTGTCAATTGAATGCGAATACTATTAGCATTTAATAACAGCTTCTTGAAGTTCAAACTGTGTCAGTTAGCTGTAATAGGTCATCGGAAACTGCTCTTCACTTTCAGTTCAAAGGAGGAAAGGTAAACTAGAAGGACCTGAATTCACTAGAGAGTTGACTCTTTCTGGATGAATCCAAGCTACAAACATTCAAAACCTGGTTTTCGGCTGCAGTTATACTGATGTAATGCACTGAAGTGACAAAGCAGGGTCTTTGTTACAACAGTAATTTTTTTTTCTGAAATATACTTACTTATTTCCAATCTTAACCACAAGGTTAGGGTCATCAATGATAGCAGGATTGTCCACAAACTGCTGATATGTTACTGCATGTTCTAAGAATTCTTCTGTGGGGGAAAGAAGTTACATTTGTAAAGCACGCATTTATAGATGCCTGGGATGGGCCAACCTAAACCTCTCAGCACCTCTCGGACACACTGGTTTCACCTTCATTACGAGGGCGCTGAGATTTAACTGCAATATGGAAGCAAGTTGTTCAGAGACTCTCAATCTCAGAAGATGATGAGGGTTTCTTTGTTTCTGGGTATCTTTCCTTCCAAAAAACAACCTAAAGTGAAAGCTCAGGGATGGAACTGTGAGGGAGGAAAATCTCCTTTTAGAAAAATTATGTAATTTACAAGTGATTCAGATGACAGTATGACTCAAATATATTTGAAATGTTTTAATAAGTAGCTCGTGAGCAGCAGTCAGTGTTAGCATCAGGCTCATATGATTTTATGATGCCACGTTACTGCAGAAAGTGCAAGTCCTAACACATTTATTTTCACATTATGCCACTGAAAGTTTAAGGCACAGAGTATTGTGATTTATCTAAAAGTTACACAAATAACTGGAGGTAGGGCAGCAATCAGGTTAAACTTTTAAACTCCTTCTCCTCACGTCCCCATTTATGGACCACCTTTTTCATTCCTGCCTCCAACAGCTGTGAATTTCCCAGCTATATACTGTACTAAGTGGCAAAAGTATCATTAACACTACTGTGATACAAAACATAGCACTATTAGGAAGTAAAAATACCAATAAAATACTTCCAAAACTTTTCATATATAGTGGATTGTTCAAATGTGTTAAAAATCATGAGAAGTTCTAGGAAGTTTGTCATTACATGGCCTGTACTTATTGCTGAGCACAGCCACAGGAGGGCTCTGCAGCCCCAGGCTGGGAAGCTCCAACCCAGCTGCCAGCACGTCTGCAATGCACAGTCACCCCGTACCTTTGGTTATCTCTTTGTTCTCAGTGAGGCCTCCGCAGAGAGAGATGGCAATGGAGGGCAAATCCCGAACTCCATCCGAGGTGCTCTCAGCCCCACTGTCAACACCTGAGCTCCCGACAGACTGCGGGGAGTGGCTGGCTGACCGCGGCCCCACGTCAGCCGTGCTCTTGCTTTGGGCATTATCCCCACTGGAAAAGAAAAATCAGGAATTCAGTCTTCATTCCCAAATTCACTCCTTTTAACAAGCACTGTTTATATCCGATACACGCTTAGGAAAAAAAAAAAGAAAAACAAATAAAGAAAACCATTTGTTTAAATTTTACAGCAAAACAAAACAAAGTTCTATAGGCCTCATGTGCCCTCCAATATTAGACTGCTTCTACATACTTGCCTAAACTAGGCATGTATAATTATAGCTTCACCTATTTATGAGAGCTAGGAAAATAAGACAAACTGTATAATCTTAGTAGACAAAATAATGGTACAATAAGCAGAGCTTATACTAGTAGAACTATTCCCACACAGAACAAGAATAAGTATATTAGTATATTCTTTAATTTATATGAACTATATAAACTGATAGCTAAACCCAAACAAATAAATGTGTATGTTTGTGTATTTATGTGTCACGTATATAAAAATAAAACACTCTACATGTAAATTACTAGGTTTAAAATTTTCAGAAACAATAAATCATTATACCCACTTAAAATCTGATGAGATCATTATTACGAAGTGCAAGCTCATCAAACTCTGCTTTCCACTCCAGATTTATATGAATGCATTTGAGAAATTTTCAATCCAACATTTTCCCCATATAACTAATCCTCTTCAGTTTTATTGAAATGCTAATATTACAACAGCTGAGTTTAAGCAAGCAAAAAAACAAAAATAAAGTACACAAGCTACTTTAGTTGTTGCTCAATGACTTGAGTCAAGTAACTAGAGTATATGTTGAAAGAGAACTATAAATGTTGCAAGAGGCCCTAATAAAGATCAGAAGAAGTTGGAAACTGTATGTTCAGGGTGCAGTATTTTCAAATATAACTTTGTCATGGAACTTCCAAAAATTCTTTTCTCACATTCATATTTATAGGTGATCAGTCACAGTAAAGCAACATTAGAGCAATAATTTTCTGCTAATATAGTTAACAGTAAGATATGTTCTTTATGGTAATAAGTCAGGACAAGGGGATAAATATATCCCAAGGCCAACTGCTCTCCCAGGACATGTGAGTAACACTCACAAACATCAGTGTACATTACATAACCACCCACAATCAATACATGAGGCTTAATTGACCAAAACAGAAAACCAGCTGCAAGCATTCTTCTCAGGCCCAAATGCAGCATCTTCCAAAAGTTCTAATATTCCTCTCCACAGAATTTTACTTTCCTTCTGCCTTCATCTCTGCTTGAACCCTGAAAAAGACATCTTATCTGGTTGGCAATGAACAGTTTGATCTAAATATGGAAGGTGACAAGAGCTCTTTAAAAATTAAAGATATGAAAAAAGGACTTATACTTTTTGGGGAAATAAAGTGCAGCAACTTCTGGATCCATGTCAGTGAGGTCATCTAAATAGACACCATCAGCACCAAGATGCCGGCTCCGTTTGTCTGTAAGGGACAGAACAAATAAACCTATTAATTAATATTTTCTGAGTAACAAACCAGAGCAGTTATTACTGTTTAGCTGTTCATTTTAAGATTGAGAAACCAGAAAGTTATAACAGTTTGTGAACTGTATTTGTACAAAACAATACTGTCAAAAATTTCAAAACAAGTAGTTTATATACATTGTTCAAACTATGAATTAACAAAATGGGACAGCAGAGGACTAGTTTTGAGACATGCCAAAGACTCCCTATCCCAAACAAAACCACTGGGAATCAGAAGTCAGTGGTCACCATAGGAAAACAGCAAAAAGAAAACCTTCTAAGTATTTTCATAGGCCTATTATCACAGCATGGCAGTCAGGGCCTTTAATCTTTGAGAACTAATCTTCCACCCCTCCTTGAAAAAGGGAAATAACAGACTAGAATATAGTCACTAACACACTATAACTGGCTCGTTATGGAGACTGCTCACTTTTAAGCACATACAGCTGATGTGTTGTGTGTGCACATGCACCACTGTAGGGGACAACACATCCCTTCTAGGCCTGTCACTAGGACCAACACAGAGCCACCACTGTCCTGTTCTTGCCACTACACCTAGACAAGTAACCACTGTAAGGCAAAAACCTAATTTGGAATTCATTCTCAAACCCACAGCTTCTCACTGTCCCAATTTCCAACACCAAGCAATCAGAAAATCTATACAAGGACTGAATAGTAAACAGAGAAACATGTCATTTTTTGTTTTCAAAGATAGTGGAATGCAAGGGGAAGAGGCCAAGAAACTTGTATGTTTACTGATTAAAAAGCAGCTGTACAAACTAGGCTTATATAGAGCTTACATAATTATGGAATAATCAGTACTCTAAAACAGAACATTTGTAAGCAAATGTATTTCATGTGAAGACTGTAACACTTGTTCACTTGTTATAAAATACCATGGAAGTAGAGCCCAGAAATTAGGATAGAAAAGCAGCTGAAGTTATATTTCACATATTCGGGACAGGACATGTACCACACAGAACTGAAAAGCATGTAAAACAAAAGCACCTTATTTTATGGCAAATCTGCTCATTGTGCAAAAAACATACCACAACTTTGCACTAGAGCAGATTACCAGCAACACATCACTCACATGAACCAGCAGATCTATAGTCTGCTTATACAAAAAAGTGAAATCCCTAAATATGTCAAATGTGAATGAAGTTGGAGCAAGTTTTGTAGTCTTCCTCATATGCACTGAGCTGCCAAAAACTTCAGACCAAGGACAATCATCTATCTAATACATATCTCTCATGAACAGCTTGATGCACAACTCAGGTTTTGAAGGCTCATTCCAAAGCTTATTCCTTTCCTGATCGGAAAGTGCCTTCAGGGCATGGATTAATTTATATGGCAGTAAGATGCTTTATCACCATAAAATTTGAAGACAAAATCATGTATATGAAAGCGCAGGATCAACAGCTTTACCTTTTTTTCTGGAAGGGGAATCCGTCTTGCCAGTCGGTTGGGCTGAGCAAGCTGCAGCTTGTTTTATTCCTTCATTTGCAGGCAATGGAGGTTCAGCTGCTCCTGGCAGCTCTGCCTCTGGCTTATTTGTCTCAGCTGGTAAGGGCTCACTTTCATCGGCAGTTGCTGCATCTGCTTGTCCAAGGGCAGGCAGAGGAGACACTGTGTTAAACTTCTCTACAGGAGAACCTTGGATGACCCGAAAGTGAGTGCTTTCAGAAGGATTTACATCCACCATGCTGGGTTCCTTTGCTTTAAGCAGAGAACTGGCCTGTGAGGAAAATTGAACAGATTGCTATAAAGAAAAGCTCTTAAAAAATACAACAGCCAGAGTTTAACCTGTTTTGTTCACTCAATGAGATCAGACTGTCAAGATGACCAACTACAGCAGAAAGTCACCACTGAGATAGAGACTACAACATGCAAAAGACCGCTCTGCTGTGTGTTTGTGCAAAACTCATTTGCATCTTGGGGCCAGGAAAAATTTGTTCTGCAATGTGCTCTACAGTCTTCATTTTCCATTCACCTGCACATCCCACCTCCCACCCTGCCTTCCTCTCTTCCTGTCAAAATTCTGTCTTTCCCTCAGAAGGTAAACCTGACAAACAAGAGAAGGTAGTGCAGACTGGAGTCCTTGCACAATCAAGATTCTTTCAGGCACCAGGACACTGTTTAATCCCCAGATTTAGAATTTAAATCACTTTAACGAAACAATTCCAGATCTTCTCTGAGCGTGGGACAGGAACTGTTCTTACAGAGGGACAGAGTGGAGCTAAGCTACAGCAGCAGCTGCACAGCTGCTATAACCTTCATGTCACAGCAAACAAACAACTCTTACATGAAGTTCAACAGCAGCCAAAGTGTAACTCCCAGTTCAGGTATGGCGAGATCAGAATAGCTTGGCTAGGGACATTGCGACTGCAGAGAGAAAAGCCTCTGGGAGTAAGATCTGCAATACACACCAGCGTGTGTGACTGGCATAAAAAAGATACGCCTAAATTTCCTAGTAGGAAACCCTCCATTCTAGACTGCAAATGCCAATTTGAAACTCCTACATGGACCTGTGGACTTAAATCAGTTCTCTTTGAGCAGAAAATAGCTCCCAATTTTCTTGTAATACACACAGAGAGGAGAATAGTGCAGAGGTGATGAGATAGCTTACCAATGGCATGTTAAAGAAGAGGCCAGAGCTCCTCTGAAGAAATTAGAAATTCTGGATTCCCATCCCTCTTTTTTTCACTGATTACCAACAGTGAATTAATTACAATAAATTACAACAGTGCCATTATAATTCTGGTGCCATCACCAGAACACAGAAGGCTTCCTGGACGGCCACTTCCCTGGCCTGCAAAGCAGTAATTTTTCCTCTTTATCCTGTTTGTGAGCCCATCTCTCCTGCAGTCCTTTCTGCAGAGAAGCCAGCCTTCAGCAGGAGGTGCCAAACTCTGCACCATCCCAGCCCCTATAGTTGTAGTACTCTACTGAAACCTGACCTCTACTTCTCCTACCCTGGTGCACGTGTAAACCCTAAGCCTCCCCTTTCCCGTGTGACTGCTGTGACTCCACAGGAGCTATCACATGGAGCCAGCCAGCACCTGACCAGCCTGCAGTGTGGGCAGCTGCCCACAGTTTCTGTGCAGCACTGGAGACAACACTGCCGGCACACTGCAGATCCCACACCTAACTGGGACAAATGGCTCCAGGAGGGGACAGGCACCAAGCCAGTCCTCTCAGCCAAGAGAACAGCACGTCTGCACATCCAGAGATACAGAACTGCAGGTGTCTCTGGATGCTTTTGTACTCAAGCAGCCCATTTTAATTTCTGTGAATCAGTCTGCTAATACCAAGTACCTAATTTCCATTTAAGATCATTTATGAATTTCAATGATTTACCAAAGGACACTGGTTTTGATTTTTTCTGGTTTTTAAGCTTTTAACTTTTACAGGAGTAGGTCTCAGGTACTTCTTCATTTTCTACTGTATATCATCAGTATTGAGAATATCCATGCCATAAGGTACTTTCCTATACCTCCTACGGAGCAAGATTCAATTCTCTTACATAAAATACTGTAATTTTATGTAAAACCAGGATCCATTTCCTCTTCATCAGTCTGCAGTAGACTAAGCCCATGTGCCCTATTAAAGCACAATAGATACTAGCAGGAATTAAAGAACTTATGTTGGATACCTTTGCAGCCTGGGGTAGCTCTCCCCATGCCCAGTGCATGTGGGGATTATCCTTCAGTCCACTTCTGTCTGTAGGTTTACTGACTAATTCTGAGTCACTTTGAGGAGTAGGAGGACGTGAATCTGATGGGCTAAAGAAAAACAAACAAAAAACGTTACGAAAGCAAAAGTAACCACAATGCACAAAGTGTTTTCCAAACTGATGTCCACCAATACAAAGAACTGAAGACTGAAATAAACATGAGCCAACTGAAAGTATGAAAGCATAGAAAAATGGTTTAAACAGTTCAGGATCCTCTTACACTGGCATTCAGAAGTCTCATCCCTTTTTCAGTAAGTGCTGTCAGAGAAGTAGGATTTGAGAAGCTGAAAGAGATGGAACAAGAACACTGGACCTGAACATTTCAGGAGGATTTTTGGTTTTCTGCATGGAAAAAAGAATGGGGATGGTATCAGCAGCAGCAGATGAATAGATGTTAGTATTGTTATAATGGATGCAAAGTGCAGAAACTACTCACTCACATCAACAGGACACCTTAGTAATAATTTACTCTAAGGAATCCAGTTTACTCCTTTCTAACTTGTTCAGTTCTACCATTGGACTGATGTTTATAAGGAAAACAGCAGGAGAGCTACACAAAGAATTTTAGCCCTTTCAGTTCAAACATATTTAACTGTTATGATAATTACCTTGATATTAAATATTTATAAATCAACTAGTAAATTATCAGCTTGTAGCATATTTTTAATGTGGTGAAGTCAAGAATGCGATGTCAAGTCAGTCATTAATAAATAATGAATCACTAATTTCAAGGACAGAAGGAAAAATTCAGATTATCTGCTCTGCCTTTCTGCGTAACATAGGTCCTAGAATTTCCCCCAGAACCTCCTGAACAAAGCCTGCATTTTTTATCTGAGCCATAACATGTCTTAGTATACTCATCCAATACTGATTTGAAAACTAAAAGCAACAAAAGAATCCACGACATTCCTAAATCAAAGGTCCAAACTGAGTTACTTTCATTCTCAAAAACAAAAGGCTTCCATCTCATGAAGTGCTTAATGCAATGAAGTTCAACAAGGCCAAGTGCATGGTGCTATGCCTGAGTCAAGGCAATCCCAATAGAGGCTGGGCAGAGAATGGACAGAGAGCAGCCCTGGGAAGAATTACTTGAGGGTGTTCGTGGACGAAAAGCTGAGAGGGTGGTGAGGAACTGGCACAGGTTACCCAGAGAAGTTGTGGACTCCCTATCCCTGAAGACCAGACTGAATGGGCCTCTGAACAACCTGGTCTTGTGGAAGATGTCCCTGCCCATAGCAGGGGGGTTGGAATGAGATACTGTTTAAGGTCCCTTCCCACCTAAATCATTCTGTGATTCTACAGTTCTAGGAAAGAGCCAAACTTGTTTGGATATTCAGTTTATTCAGAAAAAGATAAAGAATAAATCAAACATGAAGAATTTATATAAAGGTAGACTCACTGAATGGTTTGGGTTGGAAGGGATCATCTAGTCCAACCACCCTGCCATGAGACCAGGTTGCTCAAAGCCACATCCAGCCTGGCCTTGAACACTTCCAGGGACTGAGTTATCCACAAATTTTCATGGCAATCTGTTCCAGTGCCTCAGCACTGTCACAGTGAAGAATTTCTTGCCAAAAGTCCAAGCTTCCAGTTCAAAGCCATTGCTCCTTGTCCTGTCACTACATGCCCCTGTGAAAAGTTCCTCTCCCTTTTAGGTACTGGAAGGTGCTGTAAAGTCTCCCTTTTTCAATGTTCTGTAGAGCCAACTGGTAGGGAATTCACTGATCATAGGAAAATAATTACTTCACATTCACATCTGAAATAACAGCAACCTAATTATCTACATTATTCACTGTTCTCATCTATGCAGTAAGATACACTTTGAATATCGACAGACACTAGGACTTTCTAGCTATAGATATTTATGTTACCTAATTAAATTATGAAATTGATAAGCCATCTTTTTAAGGCCTAAGAATTTCAATTTTTTATCAGTCCTTAGGGTATAACCTACAATTTGACAGATGAAGGAATCAATACAATGCAATTCTAAAAGTATTTTCAAGCTCTAAGGATTCAAGAAAAGCATAGTGGGTTTTTCAGCAACTTCTAAATCTCCCACTGAAAAGCTGGTAGGATTTTCAGTACTTTCCATACTTAGAGGCTGCTGAAAGCTTGGAAATCAGTAGCCTGAGCACTTCAGAATATCTCAATAGGCAATAATGCTCCTACTGCTGCTTTAAGCCTAAAATATCTAGATTTAAGGGAGCCTTGCCACTTGATGTCCTACTTACCCTGTGCACTACAGACATTTTAACCTTCAAGATATTTACTGTTTACTTAGAAAAATCTCCAACCTGGCCTTGTTCAGCCCAAGTTCACTTAGTCAGACACCCTGAGAGAATAGACGTATTGCTTCAGTTTGGGTAGAACCTCTGCATTCTGCAGTAAGAAAATCCATTTGGGGTGGAGGGGAACCTGGTCTTCTCCATAATTTTCCCTGAAAATACAGTTCCCTTGTACAAACAGCTGAGTGGGGAAGAGCCCGAGCAGTTACTCAGCACCATGATTCACATTCTCAGAGACACAATGAAAGTACCGGAAATGTGGCAGTCACATGTGTGTATGTTAAAGCAGGCAGAGCGCTGCTCTGGGAAGGTTCTTGCTGCAGCTGCTGCCCAGTGATCTGGGTTTGCCTTGGGCTGAACTATGTCTTGCAATTCCTGTGTCCTTAAGTTATGCACTGACTCAGCCCAGCTGAAATTTCCTTGCCTTGCACAGATTGCTGAGATACTGCAGATCAAACCAGAGCCACCCATCCTGTCAACAGTACACAAGAAGGAAGGGAAACTTCAGTTCAGTCATTTAGATCAGCATCTCTGATTCACATCTCATAGATGCTGAATATTTGTGTCACAGTCCTATGTATTCCTTAACAGCTATGATTGCACTTAATTCAATCTCATGACAAAGAACAAGGAACTTGGCCTGTTGTTGGCAGCTCTGCAATAACAGACTGCAATGATCTTTGCAGTGTTTTCCACTGGAAGCAAAGAGATCCTTGAAAATGCAGCAGTGTGACCTGAGAAAAAGTCCTGTGTGACGAAAAATACCTGTAATAAAGATAATCAGAAGGAAAGAGGCCTACATCATGCACATGTCACAGCAAGGACTGAGAACCTCTGACCCTCCTCTTAGGTGGCCATAACAGCATTCCTTATTTCACACGGAGGGAAAAAAAATTGCTGAAGGACCCACCAAGCACTTCTTATTTCAACAGCTGCAAACACAGAGCCTCAGACAAATTGCTACAGCACTTTAACTGTTTATCTAGTCTGTAGGACAGGTGAACTCCAGAGCAAAGTTCATGGAGCCACCCAGAACACATCACTGCTCCATCCCAACCTGTGCTCCTGCCCTTCCTTCCCATGAGAACATGCTAAGGAGAACAGGCTTGAATATCCCAGGATCTCACTTTGACTTGGTGCTGCAACATGGTCAGATTGAAGAGGGCAGACCTAGAAGCTGGGAAAACCTCAAGATTATCAGTTTTGATATGGCTTTAGGCACCCACTATGGCAACTATGTTGATACAAGCAACGAGTAACTTAGCCTGATGTATTACCCGAAGCTTTCCCAGCGTTAATGGAGAATTGTAGAGGTCATATTCTACTACTTTAAATTTTTTAACTCTACTGCTTTAAATTTTTTAACATTGCTGTGACCTCTCTCCACTGACTTAATGGAGTGAAAGAGCTTGACTGCAGAATCTTGAGAATCTTCTTGAATTTAAGATAACACAGAAAGTGTCTGTATCCACTTTTAGCTCTGTGGAAAAGAGGAATCCTACACTACAGCAAAGGCTTAATCTCAGTCTCCTGAACCTTAACCAAGATCCCTTATCTACTGTGTCATCTTTGCTCTGCAAGGTTTTCCCCCTTATTGCAATTCAACACACAGAAAGTCTTTCCCCCTCCCAAACCACAGAACAACGGAGAGAAGTTTTCTTTTGGCACTGGGTTCCTCACATTACAAGATTGGCATTTTTTATTGCTCACTTAATTTCTGAGGTTTTTCTTTTGCTTTTATTTTAGCAATCTGTGCACAAGCAAACAACTCAGGAAAACCATGGGATAAAAATGTCATTAAAATATATACTGATTGTAAAAAGCTATGTGGAAATGTCAGTCTTCAGAGGAATGAATTCACTAGCTAAGTTTTTTTTTGGGGGGGGTTTTATCATCTTAATGAACTTGATTTTTAACCCAGGGTCTCACTGACATGATTTTATATCAGCCATCCTCTTTCAACGGATGATTCATCAAGGTTACTTACCTCTACTCAATGCCCACAAAGAAGCAAGCAGAGAAAGTGGTTGGCAATGTCACTTTCAAAGTGTCTGGGTTAGCAATAAGTACAGTTATAAATTCAACACAGTTCACATAGTCTTAATGTGTTAAAAGTGTATTAAAGTGTTAAAAGGATTAAAAAGCAGTCCAGAAAAGACAGAGGACAAACTGCTCTACCTGTCTAGAAGAGAAAAGTGAGAAGACTGCTGAGGACAAGAGTTAGATAGGCCTCCGTCTGCTGGAACAGTGAGGAGAGTGGTTTGCCCTGAACAATCTATAGCCTTACTGGGCAGCAGAGCATGTTGGGAGAAAGAAAGACAGGGTGTCATTATTCAGAAGTGCTGATTAACATAAACTCTTTGTGCATTAGTTACACAAACGCTGAATTTACATTGAGAGTTTTCAAAATCCAGGATACTGCAATCAAGAAACAAACAGAACACGCAGTTCCAAAAGCCATCAAAAGGGCAGGGTATTGACAAATGCTATCAGCAGCCTGGTGAAGCCAATCACATTAAGTTTTACAGGCACTGGAGAACGTTTCTTCCAGAGCACAATTCAAAACAGTTCAATTTAGTCATTGCCCTGAACTTATCTCCTCACGCTTCCTTCCTCTGCCCCTCAACTACAGAGGCATGATATTGAGATTAGACTTCTTAGGACAAGGTCCTGTCCTCCAGCAGCCTGCATGGGGGATGTGGAGCACACGTGCATGGGGGCACACACACACCCTCACACACACAGACCTAACTGGAATTACAGTACAATGCACATTAAGCAAAAAATCATCCCTCTTTGACAGACACAAAAAAGGAGGTCCAAACTGCTCTTTTTTTACATGAAAGGTATACACATTCACACAAATACACATATGGGAAAAAGTAAGCAAATTACTGTATGTGTTCTTTTCACACAGTAACTATTTCATACCTATATTAAAAGCAACATGAAAACCTCGTATTTGCCAAAAAAGTCTTATTTTTAAATGTTAACTCCAATCTGGGAAATTCTGAAAAGGATTATACTCAAAGTACTGAAGACTTACAGACCTACATTCACTGAAGTCCTTACAGGGTGTGTGCATCACGCAAATATTCAGATTTCACAAAACATTCATCCTCTCTACAGTATTTATATGCAAACAGTGACATCAACAGATAAAAATATTCTTCAGAATTTGTGGATAGGCATTTGTATGTATGCATTTGCTGCATCAAGGACAAAGCCAACCTGATGTTTTGGTACACTATCTTATTGCAAATATACAAAGCATTCATCTAATAATGGTCAATGACCATGTTTGATATCAAAAACTTTAGTAAGACTTCATATAGCAGTGGCATAGAAGACACGAAAGGAAATATTAAAATTAGGGTACTATCTTGAACTGTACTATCAGAAAAAGTACCTTTGAAGAGGTGACCATTCTCCATCTGAATGAGGGTAAGGTGCAGACTGAGAAAGCACAGAAACTGCAGGAGCCTTTATGTCAGATACATCATCAATAAACACATCTGGAACAGGGATCCTAAATAGGGGGAAAGAAGTGACATTTAAAAACATACTTGATTACTGAATTTTCATATATGTCAGTTAACAAACTCTGTCGCAGGGAAGAATTAATATAACCTGAACTAAAAGGAGATAAAGAAATGTTATCTGATTCAAACCATCTAGTTAACAACACCACAGAGGATTCTTTTTTTTTTAATGTCATTCTCATTACTTTAATTACTAACATTCCCATGAGCTTTCTAGCCTAAAGCTTTATTTTTAAAGTAACACCTTCATCGGTCGTATGTTCTGACTTAGAAATTACTGCTAGAAGGCATGGACTGGAACATTCACGAAGGTTTTCGTTACATATCTCAATTCCACTATGATACCTTGAATTGTCCAATGGCTCTTTTTCTTCCTCTGAGCTAATCTCTATGGGAAACATGTCTTCATCTTCTGATGTGTCTCCATGTGTGTCTTCTCTTTTTAAGCTGTCTATTTTATGAGTTGACTTCCTCCTTTTCTTCCTCCTTTTTTTCACAGAGCTACAGACTGGAGATGTTTCAGTAGAAGGCTGGGATCCATGGGCTTGGGGCGGGACTTGTGAGGATGCATTGGTGTCCAGGTTTCGTATCCTGTCTATAGAATTCCTCTTCAGCTGGGATTCCATTAAAGCAGTCCCCTCAGACAGAATGGGAGATGTGGAGAGATGATAAGGAATTACCTCCTGAAAGAGAAAAAATTCAAACCATAAAACATGTTATCACTTTCACCAGTCATACAACTGGTTGTAAGACCTACGCACAAATTACCAAAATCTAAGTTATTTACTCCTCAGAAAAACAACAAGGATTAGACATCTGGATGCTCATTATGCTCCTGTGGCATACGGAAATTTTTCCATAGCTGCATCTCCTTAGACAAACCAGGGACAATACTCTTAATACAGCATCCTCTGACCATCTAATATTGGCCAGGTTATGGCATAAGTCTCTGTCCACCTCATGGAAGATACAAAGCAGAAACAAAATCTTAGTTTGGAACCTGAGCATTTTGTAAAATACAATTCCCCTTCACAACACAGATGACAGATAGTAGTCAGATAGGTCAATGGTTTATAATTAGGTCACACAAACACCTTGCTATTCATATATATACATCTCTAGACGTTCATGGAAGTATTTCCAGCAGTTTTCAGTCATCAAATAACTGTTACCACACAAAAATTTCAAAAACAAAGATACAGAGACGCACATTCACAAAGCTCTCACCCGGTACGATATTACCAATATCATACTCAACATGGAACTTGAAAACTCATCCTAGCCTGGACAGTGACAAAAATTATTTGGGATATCTGAGGAGAAATGCCTGCAAAAATTTTCTTGTATTACATTACATGTGGACTACTCAAAGTTAGTGTGACCATAATTTATTCGGACCAGTATTTAATAATAACTCAACAGCAGACATTCTCATTTAAACACAGCCCCACATGAATAATAGTTGTGAGATCATGTTTATGAGGAGTGCCAGAATTAATGTGTGCACAGATGTTTACAGAGTATGTGCACTTTTACTGGCAGTCTGGTGCATATGTTCAAAATAAAGATTTCTGAAAAAACAGGTCCCTGGACATTAACCTCTTGCACACAACTCTGAAGCATGTGAACTCTGTACATGCCATTTCTGTTCACATACTGGCATGCACATGTTTTATTTTTCACTTATATGATTATCTTTAGCTTTTTTCAAATCTCAGCAACTCAAAAACACCCCCTAAGTAACAGCATATCATTAAATTTCCATAGCAGAAAATTGTCCAGAAGCTTTCAAAACTATAAAATGGATAAAAGTGTATTTTTCAACAAGATTCCTAAACTCAAAACTAAGTCTGAAGAGCAGACATCATATTTTTAATGAATTAAAAGTAGTTTTTACTCTTACCTGATCATTATCCATCTCCTGCACAAAAAAGGCCTCCCCATTGTCTCCTAGCTTCATGTGCAAATCTACAGCCTCTCCATTAATTTCTATGTCAACCTGGAAGGAAATAAATATATTCTCATATGAAAAGAAAGTTAGTCCTGCTGCTGGCACCGGGCAAATGCTTCTCAGGGAAGTGTAGGAAACCTTATAATAAACAGGAAATAGTGACCTACGCTGTTTCTTTCAGTAACCCTTCACCAAGCAATCAATTACAAAAATGTTTTTCTAACTTGTTCAGCTCATTGATACCTTGCTCCTGTACTCAGAAAGGTTTATAGTCATTACATAAAGTTCTGAATCTTTTTAAATGTAATTCTGAATGCTTCCCTTGCCACACAAATCAATTTGATCTTTTAATTCATAGCCTGTTTTTTAATTGTGCCAGATATACTTCCAAATGTAAATTCTTAATATGTTGTCTTTCAAATTCATTAAAGAGACTTCTCTTTACGCTATGAGAAGCACAAATGAGAAAAATAATTTCACTTTCAATTCCTGTGTCTATTCCTTCCACACATTTATCACATCACTGTACAGCCCTAACTATCTCAATTTCTTCTCAGGAGGATCTCTCTTTGCCTAAACCACGGCTGCCACCAACTCCATTTTCACTGTAAATTTTTTGGAGACTTGCACAAGTCTACATTTATGTTATATTTCAGGACACAGTACACCATTGGCACAGTAATATTTTTCAACTTCTACCAATTCTAAATATTGGAATTTCTTTCTAATCTAACTAAGAATTGAACAATGTCCATGCTGACTTTAGGATCCTTCTGCTGAAAATTGTAGCTAGATTAGAACCTAGACTATATGTAGTTACAAATTACTTCCTAAAATAATCTGTCACACTGGTAACTTCACATCTGATACACTGCCAGGTCACTCAGCCTGGTTACATTCACTTCAAGGTCTTAACTGTTTTTTCTAGCTTCAATTAACCTCAAGGTTCTATTATCTGAAAATATTACTTCACTAATATCTCCCTTTTTGGAACTATCATTGAACATGTCAAAGAAAGGGGTTTTAATAGAGTCACTGATGAAATCTAGTACAGGTTCAAATAAGCACATTCAAAATTTTGCTTTATTGAATATAAATATTACAAATTTCATGGCTAGTTTTGTTTTTTATTATAGTCAATGTCTTACAAATTATGCTCTGAACTGCAAGAATCCATAGCCACCATTTCAACTGAAGCTTGTCTTAATTCAGGATCTTTATAAAGGGTGTCTAAAGAAAACCTTGACTAGCAGACCAAAGAACATTCAGTAACTTCCATGCTATTACAGTTAACTCACAGACAGGACACATAAAAATTGTCAAATTTTCTTACCACTTTCTCCCTGGAACGTAGAACTCCCATTTTCCCGAAGCGAACATGGAAGGGGGAACACTGAAGATTTCCATCTGGCTGACGTACAACAATTATATCTATACATCCCGACAGTGTGGCTGGGTTTAGACCCTTATAGAGCTCCTTCACAGTTACAAACACTTGCCCTGCTAACTGTCCAACGTAATTCATGGTTTGGACCTAAAAGGCAAAAGGTGCAACAAATTGGATTTTGATCTCTGCTTCATATTTTAGAGACGTTTGAGAGATGGAGAATCCTGCAGTGGGGTATTCTCTTGTTTCGCAAATTAATAATTTTGCACAAAATCAGGATTTCCCACCTAATTTATTTATAGCATGTTTGCAGAGAGCTATTAAAAGACAAAAGGGACCTTGTAAGACAGAAAATTGTAACAACTTTCAAAAGTTCATTAAAATCAGTTGAATTCAAAACCACTGTCAGACTTTGAGACTCTGAAGCTCATAATTGTCCCCAATTATGTCTGAAAAGAATTACTTCCAGAATAATATCTCCTCCTATCATTTATTGTGCCCTCAACAGCAGAAATACTTTTCTCGTGTATTTCCACAGGCTTTAAAGGGCAGGGCAAGTGAATAGCTTTGAGCACATCTAATTTTACACCACACTAAAGGCAAAGACTATTTTCCCATCTTACAGTGATTTCTCCCATTAAAAGATTATTATAATGCATTCAAACAATAGATAAGCATTAAGGTTGGACAAGCAACCTTCAACCCAGAGCATTCAAACATTATTTCCTAATGCGACTTTACTGCTCTTGTTTCAAACGGCCTTTTTCAAGTAGTATCTGCAGTTTTATTAAAAATTACACATATGTTGACAGTTGAAGTGATTTGCTTTATTTCCCCTGCTCCTGGATTTATTTAGTATTTAACATTTAGTTTGCTGCTTCCACATTATTAATACATGTCCTGTTTAATATATTTAGTCTCCCAGAAATTACTAACATGCATATTTAGACATGCTTAAAAGATAAAAAAGTCTTTCAATGGCTCTCAAAATATGAGTGAATTTAAGCAGATACCTTCTTGAATAGCATAGGTTTTAAAGACTTCCAGTGTCTATTGTTTTCACCATTTTTCCAGCACCTCTTGCAAATTCCAAGATACTGGTTTCATCAAAGTCCTTGTGCATGCAGGATAGAGATAAGACTCACATCCAAGTTCTTTGCTAGGCTGTACTACACCACCTGGACATCAATAAGAGACAATTGCAGGGTAGGCAATGCTGAAACTCCCATTGATGGTGATGAGAACAGAACTGAGCTCAGAGCCTGAGACAGTCACTGCACAGCAGCATCATCCGCTACAACAGAGACTCTTTCAGCTGTGTTCTTTCATAAACAACAAGAAGATGTATGAGATGCTGTAAAAATGGCTCCAAATTTCAACTGTGATTTACAGTTATAAACAAAAGACTATTTAAAGAATACCATGAAAGCACTAGAGTAAAAAAAATCGGAAAGTTAGGAAATACTATAATTAAGGCAGGTTTCTTCCATGCATTGCTGTTCTAATTAACTAATGTTCACCTGTGGCTTTTTTCAAAAGTCCCTTCACATTGCATGGACTGAGGCTTTGCTTTCTTCCCTGTTTCTATTGCAATACGTGGGTCAGGACACAAACTGTGCTCTGAAGGAAGAATTATTTATGGTAGTCATCACTACATTGTCCCTGAAAAGCAATCATTGTTTCCCCATCTGACAACTGGGGAGCGGAATCACAAAAAGATTAAGAGTAAAACTAGGCACTAACTTCAAAAAAAATTCTGTTTCATTTTCAAAGTATTCAGTGTACAAGATGATGTCATAGTTCAACCCCAGCCAGCAACAAAGCACTGCACAGTCACTTGCTCACGACCACTTCCCCATCCTAAGCAGGATGGGCGAGGGAATCAGAAGAGTGAAAGTGATAAACTTTATGGGCTGAAATAAAGACAGTTTCATGGGACAGAAAGGGGAGAAAGTAATAATAATTATAATAATAAATTATAATAAGAAGAATAAAAGAATTTCAACATACAAAACAAGTGATGCCCAATGCAATTGCTCACCACCCACCAACCAATTCCAGCCATTTCACAAGCAGCAGCCCACAGCCAGTTTCCCCCCCAGTTTATATTCTGGGCATGATGGTCTACGGTATGGAATATCACTTTGGTCAGTTGGGATCAGCTACTCTGGCTGTCCCCCCTCACAACTCCTTATGCTCCTCCAGCCCTGTCACTGGCAGTGACACAGCCACCAAAAACTCCTTGACATAACGTAAGCACTGCTCAGCAACACCTAAACCAGCAGTGTGTTACCAACATTATTCTCATCCTAAATCCCAAACATATCACTATACCAGCTACTAGGAAGAAACCTCTATCTCAGCCAAAAGCAGGACAGATGTTAACTAATGGAAGACTAATCCCTAAATAGTGTTTGGAGAAGCCTTTCTGCACAGCCCTCAATTCAGGCATCCAGAAAGTGCCACCTACTGAAAAACCAACACACAAAAACTTCATGGCAATTATATTCCTTTCTCCAGCACTGAACTGGTATCAGCACTTCTGGGCTCCTATCACACACTAGAAACATCGCCTTCCTGAATGCAAATCTAGTGGCAAGCTGATTCATAGGGAACGGCACTTGAAACTCACACCACACCGTATGCTGTGTCACAGAACAGGCTGGAATAGACCTCTAAAGGTCACCTGGTCCAAATGCCTGCCCAAAGAAGGGATGGCTTGGACAAGGCTCCCCACAACCTTGGTCCTGCAGAGATCTCAGTGTCTTCATGATGGAGATTTCTCAGCCTTCTTGCTCTCCTGATCCTATGTATCCCTTTCCTCATAGAAGAAATTTTCTTCACAATACCCAATCTGAATTTCCCTTGTTGCAGCTTGTGCCACTACCTCTTGTCCTACCACTGTGCACTTCTAATACCCCAGCTGTTTCCTCTATACCCCCCAAAAAGTAACTGAATATCTTGAAGAATAAATAAAACTAGTTTTCTCAGCCTCTGCTTCTAAGTCATAAGCTCTTAGCCCCCTAATTATCTTGAGGGCCACCATCTAAACTCTTAAGAAAGTTGGCATGACACAGGCACAAACCTAAGTTCAGAAGTCAGTCTCCAGGGTGACAGATATAAGCAAACTTTTAAAATTACCCCTTTGCTGTGGAAAAATACTTCAGTTTTTACTGGGGATTTTTCCAACCTAAAGTACGAAAACAAATACATTTCTTATTGAGCTAAATTAAATGACAAGACAGCTACAGTTAGGGTCAAAATTACACAGTATAGTTCACCCCAGTTAATGCTTGGTCTGCTTAAGTAACAAAATTTCTAGGTGCAAAACAGCCTTGGCTTCCTTGGTGGAGAAGGAGCTGCTGGGACAGTATATACAGCCCACTGTTTGGGAGAGTTATAGACAGACAATCCAAACATGAGGACTCACACATCCTCTTTCCAAGTTACACCAGCTGGGCTTCTAAAATCCTAAACAGAGAATTTTGCAACTCTTCTTGTTTACAACAAATCTTAGCTACTCTGTGTGCCCCGTCTTTGGACACAAAGATTATTTTTATACCCACAAATTAAAAAAGTTGGACAGCATCCTCAAGCTCTGAGGCACAGCACAGCTTGCTTCCATACAATGGAAATCTCTTATCCCTTAAAAAGTGCCACATTCAAACTGTGAGCTGGTTATGCACACTCCTCTCAAGCTGGGCTGAACCTGACATGTGCAACAAAGTCATCGTGGAATTAAAAGACACACTGGGAGACAGATCACATAAACCCCACTTCCCGAAGAAACTGACAAAAACGGGTTTATTTTTCAAATGTAGGGAACAAAAGATGCTGTAGTTAAAATGGGGAAGAGTTCAGAAATTAGACTCTGATGGTTGTAGACCCTCTATCCTACCTTTTATACATGCCAACCAAAGCTGAGATTGTTTGGCATCTGAGGTCTGTAAGTTTGTATTCTGAACCTAAAGTTGGTCCATGCCATGTCAGCACTTCAGGAAACCAACATTCCTCAAACCCCAGAGGGACTAGATGTGGTTTTGGAGCAACACTTCACCCTACTCACTCCAAGAAGTCTTTCACTTACTGACCAGGCAGCAGCAACTTCAGCAGTAAACACGAGTTTACGTCATGGGTTAAACCCCCAGTGCCTGCCTGTTAATTATACTCAGTTTAGTAAAACTCTTGTTCTCATACCATGCTAGTGGACATAGCACAGAATATTTTTTCATGCTGGGAAAATTCTGAATCCTTTGATCTAAGCCTGCAAGTGAGAACAGTCTGTACTGCTTCTGTCAGGATTTTCAAATGGTTTGAGTTTTGTTCTTTGCCAGAAGACATTTCATAGCTCTACAGTTTGCATCTATTATAAAATTAAAGGTATTTTCTAGTATAATTTCTAATGTAAATCTAACTAGCATCACTTTCCAGAAAGCCTAGAAAATTTCCAACTCTTTTGATTGTTAAAGACAGCATCCATTCTTCAGAATTTATCATCATGTGGAAAAAGAAGTCAAAAATAAGTAGCTAGGTGATCTCCCTTATTAGTTAACTGATTTATTCACTTGGCAAAGATTGACCTAACTAAATTAATTCTTTAAAGTCTCATTCTGCTGGATGCCACAGAAAGATCAAACACACTGTCATCTAGATAATCCACTCCTTTCATACAGGTATACCAGACTATGTCCTAATTCCACTGGAAAAGCCAGTAATTGTACCCCTTGTGGCACTGTTCTGGTTTTTTTTTATTTACAGCTCAGTTCTTCCCCTTACCATTTCATCTTTCTTTACTGCATTTTTCAAAATGCAGTACTGAAAATCATAGCAACTAAGGGCCTTTTTTCCTTTTGCAATAGCTGGTGTCTCATCCGGTGCCACAACATTAATGAATAATAGATGAATAATAGATTAGATATCCACACATACCCAAATTACTAAGGGATACAAGTGCTATTCAGCATGCTCTAAAAACAGACAGTTGATTTAGGTAACATGCTGTAAGGGTAATTAAAAAGTGGAACACACTTTATCTGGAAGATATGAAATTTCCAATGCAGAAAATTTTGAAGAACAGGACAATCATCTGTTGGGACTGGTTTAAGAACAGGCAACTGCAAACTTTGGGAAAGACGTTGCTGTGCCTGTGTCCAAGGCAGTAAATCAAGCCGTAACCCACCACAGATCTGACTATTACAATCTGGACATCTCTACTGAATCTATGTAAATTTCAAAATCTGCTTCTTTTAGGCACAGGCCAGTAAGTACTCTCCCAACAATTCCAAGGCACAGCTAAGGAGCTAAGGTGGACCGGGCACTACTCCCATGGCCAGTTTAGAAGCAGTCATCTTCTTTTAAAGCTTTACATCTTTATAGAATAGATGGTGCTAGCTGGTCTGGTCATCAAAAACAAGATTTGGCAACGTTTAGGGTCTATTTCAGCCCCTTTTCTAAGGCTCTATGGTTATGATTGTGCACTGGCTTTGTAGGACAGGAGATCTGCTGCAATGGTAAACATAACATAAACAAAAATAAAACAAAAATACAGACACGTATCTCAGTTACACTTTTAATACCTGATGTGATGAGACCCCGGTTCACGGCTGAAGTGATAGGCATAAGCACAAAAGAAATCAACTTTCCTCCTAAGAACTTCCATACAACTTGTGAAATGGTGAAGGGAAGAAAAAAATTGATGGGCCAGTGTTCAGTTAAAATACATCACTGCAGCTCTGCTGCTGACACTGAAACTATGACAATTTTACAAACCTGGTCCGTCTGGTCCTCTGACCTGCCCTTGATTTCTGTTTTGAAGATGTAAAGCTTGAGAGAGACCAGACTATATTTGGGAATCAGACAGTGGTCCCTTCAAGAAAATTATTCCTCATGCACAAAAAATAATAAGTAAATGATAATACTTCAAAGTCAGTGTTTATTAACACTCTTTTACTGCATATCAAATATTTCTTTTCTTGACTCTGAAACAATTCAGTTTTGTCTGCACTAGTGAACACTTAATCCCTCTACTGCAACTAATGGAATTTTACTACTGACATATTCTTTACCCTGAAAAACAGTTCCAGAGGTTATGTTCTAAAAAAAGATGTATGATAAAAAGGTGGGGGAGAATAGAAAATATTTCAGCTGAAGATTCTCTAGATGAATATTTTCAAAATTAAGCTTAGCCCTTCATGTCTGTGTGACAACCATAGTAATGTTGACTTCTTAACTATAAAAGCTCTTAACTTTTTTTTAAAATATGTACTTTTGTTTATTAGTAAGCTGTCAACACACTGTAAAGTCACTAATGGTGTGTGAACAACACATTCAAATCCCTTAGTATTTTAAGCCATTTCAGGCAGGAAACTGAAAATGATTAAGAATTCTCAAGAGACTTTTTCTTAACTATTTGTGAATTCCTACCTCAATCTAACCTAAAGTCACTGCCACGAATTTCCACCCTACTTTCTTGAGTAAATGCCGAGGCAGAAGCCCAAAGTTGTGCATTTTTCAGAGCAAAATCAGAGCCTGGATTTACTTTCTCTAGAGGAGCCATGAAGACTTTGGGAGACTTCAGTTTAGAGCTCTACTTTCCTACAAGATCCTCACATAATTTTGGGCACGTTACTGAGGCTTCTATCTCAGAGGGTGTAATGCCCTTTGGTTTCAAGCAGGGTCTACCACTGTGGCTATATTCCAATTGCAGCAGGCCAAGCTCACCCAAGTGAGACAAAGACAAGCACTCTCCTTGCTTAATTTTTTTTTCCTGGGAAACCAAACCTGAACACATGACCTGAAAGGGAGCCATAAGCAGCCGTGACCCCAGTTTGAACAAGCTGCTGAGGGAGAACTCCAGAGCACTCAGCTGAGCAGTGTGACTTTGGTTGTTCTGTAAATAGGAGGGCAAACTCTGTCCAAGTCTGATTATACTCACATTTGTTCCAGACTTCCCCATAGTCACAGCTGCATGGGACAGAATGCATTCCTGCAGGTGATCTGACAGTACACCTGGCCAGCTGGGAGACAGGTGCAGGTCACTTGTATGTCCCACAGCAGAAAGCAAAATTCAGCCTGTGTCTGGCTCTACACCAGAGTAAGAGCATTGTGCTTCCTGCCACTCAAACCTGCAGAAATATTTCAGGGTTGGGATTATTCTGGGCTTAATTCTGTTAGGAACTATTTGATGCCAGTGCCAAAAATTGTGCCTTCTTAAAACAGCCAGAGAGTCAAATGGATCAAATGTCAAACTTATCTTCCAAGCTGCCTGTCCCTCCAAGAACCCACCCACTCACTCACTCACAGTCATGAACTTTGACTATGAGATGACTATTCCTCTTCACTTGGTGCAATACTTCATGAAGTCCCCATAAAGGACAGAGTATTTCCTTGAGAGCAGCTAATAACAAAAATTCAAACTGGAGACTCAAAACTTGCATGCAATGAATCCCCGTGTTCAAACAAGGCAGAACTGGCCCACAGCCCCACAGTCAGGGTATCAAACTGGTACCCAAGAGTCCAGGAAAATTATTTCAAGGCCTGCTGAAACATTCCCAGCTGCACATTCCCCACTCTCCTAAATCTTGCCCTTATGTCAGCACTGAAAAGTAACACCACCAAAGCTAGAAAAAATAATTTCCAGCTAGATCAATGAGATGATCTGACTCACCATATATCCATACAATTGCTACTACCAAACAAAGACAGAAACTAAGAGTCAGTGTACACAGTACAAGGGACATCTGTATTGAAATTCCAGGCAGTCCTGGAATCATATCTCAAGACCTGTCTACTCCTTTCCCAGAGATTTCTTGGGAGACCTTCCACATTTCCCTTGGTCTCACTGTACCTTAACTTCTCAACTGTACAGTGCTTCCCTCCTCATGGAGACACTTCGAGGGAATGTACAGAAGGACTGAGACCCCTTTGGACTGACCCTGCATAAAGGAGTTCAAACTTTACAACAAATTGAGAAGTACAAACTGATGCCTGAAACCAAGAACTTTTGAAGTAGCTGAAGAATACATGGTAGTCATGTACTGTGCTGCCCTGTGTTACTGTTCTGATGTCAGTGAGGGAACATAAATCAGAGTGGAAAAACAGCAGGAGTTCTACTCTATGCAGATACCTCACGTGACCTGGCATGCTTTCTTTTAGCAGGATTGGAAAACAAATTTGTTCATTATACTCTATATTTTCTGCATTTTTAGAGTTTAAAGTAAGCTTTTACTGTATTTCAACTGGTTTTGATGACTTCTGTGTGTATATATGTTCACAGATAAACAAATCTGTACATCGACACATGCTCAGGCATGGAAAAGGGCCAAAGACTAAAATCTGCCCAACTCCCTTACGAACAGGCCCCGCTGCATCAGGTAAGCAGATACTACCAGGTAGTCTATATCTGCATTAGTGATCTGGAGCTAATGAAGAAGAAACATAGAAAGTA
Organism: Callaeas wilsoni; assembly: GCA_013398955.1. Taxonomy (NCBI): domain Eukaryota; kingdom Metazoa; phylum Chordata; class Aves; order Passeriformes; family Callaeidae; genus Callaeas; species Callaeas wilsoni. The sequence continues at coordinate 153,448 of VWPU01011163.1, forward strand.
TCAAAAACCATTAGAAGCTATTTCCATGGCTTTATGCCTAAAATCATAACGTAATTATGTTCAGTGTTTTCCATCTGATCTCCTTCACTGTCTCCCCACTTTTTCTCCAGTTCTCTTCACGGAAGCAGGCTCATTTTACTGTAATAGGAGTTCACCTATCTAACTTCTAACCATGCACTGATGACAACAAAACCTTATGTATGTACACTAAGCATTTACCAGTGCTTGCTTCCCGAGACAGCAGAGGCAGAGACACAGCTAAAGGTATCCAGAAAATAAACCATATCAAAACACTCTCCAGACTAGGAGCCAAATTAGAGGTCAAAAGATCTATCAAGGCTGATGACTTTACATGTGAAAAGAAAAATGATCTGCTAGATGGTCTGCAACATCAAGGCTGGGATACTACCTCTACGCAATTCCTCTACTTGACAGGGAAAACAATATTGCAGTGTTTTGTCTCCTCCCCACAAGACATAGTTGCTTTTAGTTTTCCTTCTTGAAGGTAGAGGAGATATACTAATCAATAGAAAAGTAATAACTGTTGAGAGGGGTAACAAAAAAGAAATACAAAATATCTGAAAGTTTAGTTTCCTGTGTAGCCATTGCATTGCTGCTAGCCAGGCTCTGCTGTGTCATTAAATGCCTCCGTCCTGTTACTGCTGTCATTATTCCAGCTCAGGGAAAGTATTAGCGAAGCAGTGGCATAATGCAGCGATTTGCATCAGCAGCTGCCAGGCAAAAGGAAGCAAAATTCCTAAAGCCAAAGGGGAAGCAGCAGCAGCACACAGAGGGGCACTGGTCACCACCAGCTCACACAGCTCGGTGGGGACGGACCCCAAACCGAGACCCTCATGCAGGGTGCCTCCCTCTGAGGGGACACCTGGAAAGCATCACATCTTCTCTCTAATCCCGCGCACAAAGCAGTCTCCGGCCACGATGCGCCCTGCAACCCCGGCGCAGCTGTCATTGCCCAGAGCCAGGCAGCTCCGCGAGGAAAGGCGGCCAGGGGATGCGGACGGCCGCCCGGAGCCAGGATGCCCAGGCCGGACGGACCCGCTGCCTTCAGCGTCTCCTGGCCTTGCCTTCCCCGCCCGCGGGCAGCAGGAGGAGGAAGGGCCTCCATCCTCCCGCAGCGGCCGCCAGAGCCCTGGCACCCACCTCTGCCTCGGGCCGGCTCCCGCAGCTCCGCTCCGCCGCCTCTGTGCGCGCCGCGGCCGCGGGGACGCTGCGGGGCCGCTGGGCCGCTCGGCGGTGCCGCCCCGGAGGCGGAGCCGGGAGGAGGCACCGCGGG